>CAAKHB010007980.1:164550-190196 GCA_901007665.1 Aeoliscus strigatus | reverse complement strand
CGTGAGAAATCGAGACCCTGTCTGTTCTGCACATCTACTGTGACCCCATTACGCTGCCACATACACAGCCCTCTGATGAGAAGCACTGCACCGGCCCAGCCCAGCAACCTACAGTCTAATAGATTCACTCACACACACACACACACACACACACACACACACACACACACACACACACACCATCATTGGTACAGGCACATATTCACACAGACTCACATAGGACACCCGCTCACCCTATCTATTCTTTGTCCCATGCCTCATTGCTCATGCTAGATGACATTCTCGACCTATATACCACCTTTTGAACGCCATGCCAAATTTCTACACATACGTGATCTAGAGAGAGCGTGCGCGTGTGTGTATACACACAGTCTCTCTACATGTAAAGAAACACACCCCAACCATCTCTCTTAATCATGGAATATTACTGTTTGATGTATCTCAGACACCTTCCAGGGCAGAAGCCTTCTAAAACATCATCATCTGAACAAGCCACATTTTTAAACTGTGTAAAAATGCACAACTATCAAAACAAGAGAATCAAGCTGGTATTCCACCGCGATTTACAGCCCGTGGACATCTCTTACAGATCATGTCCAAAGCCAACATTGGTTGTCTGTTGGTTCTCTCCAAACTATATAGGTGTAACCAGACTCAAACTATGGGTGCTTTTTAAGTTCTTACCACCTGTAGTCATAGTTAATAATGCATAATTCATCATTAATGAATCACACATGCTCTAGTTATTCCCTAGTTATTTGTGCTCAGACATGTCTGGGGGAGATTCTAACTGGCTTCTGCTGTCTAAACTTCAATGCAGCTCAGTTTTACAAAGACAACTGGAAAACTTTTCACCTCCTAAACCCTCTGGCTATCTCAGAAGCCTGAGCCAAAAAAAAAACAACTCAGAACTTACAATACACCTTGACTGGCATGATGGGAGAGTCTGCTGGAGGAGTACTGGAGCTGAACTTCATGGTAGCATGGAACAGTGTAGTCCCAGACACATGGTCTACAACTGAAAAGACTCAGAGCCTTTTCTGTGGCCAGATCTTGTGTAATTGACAGAAGTTGTACAGCTAAAAGAGATCAACTCCAAAAAAGATGATAAAATACTAAAAATTATAAAGTGATACGTAAGTTATTAACAAGGAAACATATTAAAATATATTTCTAACAAATACTGCAAATTTTACTTTGAGAGTGCAATTGCAGGAAGAAAGTGACCAGGTGCCGCAGTGCCCATTAAGTGACAAAACAGACATTAACCCATTTCTGGGTCCAACCCACTATGAAATCAGATATGTAGTTTGAAGCCATTGTCTTCTCTTTTGGACCCAGAATCGACCACATTTGCACAAAATATGAAATATGAACAACCCTGTTTTCTTCTAGCGTTGAAGTATTTGTTTGACTTAAATTGCCCATATACGTCTGTGCACAGACTGAACACATTTTTCTCCATTTTGGTGGCGGCACCTGAGTCTCCATTTAATGTGGCCAGGGCAGCCGTGTATGGATCATGCGGAATACTAAAAAGCACTTTATACTTCTCAAGGCTTAATCTATGGAGCTGTCAGGACAGGGGAGATAGCAGCCACTGGCCCAAAGAAGAAGCATATTTGTGTAACCCGCTCACACATGCATCTGTCTCTTACAACATCAGGAGCTGAAAGGACACAGTAGCTCGCCACCTGTGTGCCGGTGAGATATGTACCTTAGATGGTGGTGAGGAAGGAAGGGAGGTGCCATGGTAATCGCTCTTCCTGCTTCCTTGGTCACAGTTTAAGACACACTGAAGTCATTTGAGAGCCGATGTAATTCCATCTTAAGAGAGGGGAACCTTTTCCCCCTTTCAGCTGTGATCTCTCTGCACCAACACTGAGTCGGAATGCAACTCAGAATCCAATCAGGGAGTTCTTGCCGTCAGATGTTCCCTGAGGGTTTGTACGCTCATCACAGCGAGAAGTGTGTCTTCTTTAAACATGTACTTTATGCACAAAGTAAGGGCTGCATAAACTGAATGCATTCAGCCAGGATGTCTGGTCCCTCCAATCAACAGTTCTGGATGTGTAGGATTTTAACATGTTGAGAAAACAGAGACCAGTACTATTTAGGAAAAAAATAGCATTCAAGCCCAAAAAAAAAAGGTTCTTAATAAGCTTAACGTTTGAAGACTTGTACGTTCTCTTCCATAACCAGAGTTTCATTTTGCCTATTTTCTAATCAGCGCTTCCTTTGCAGATCAGATGAGACACGTAGTTGCAATTTTAGGAGGGATATCTGTGAGTTGAAAGGTGAGAGGAGAGGACAATATTAGCCACTAGGCAATTTAAATGTCAGTAATTGAAATAGACATTTGGCGAAGGGGGGTGGGGTTGGGGGTTAGTAATCCAAGATTGAATAAAGCTAAAAGTGCACATTCTGTTTTGTGACAAGCATTTTAATCAGTAGGGGAAAGTTAAATACGCATCCACCACCATGCGCTCATACTCTTTCATGTTCACAGTAACCATCTCCTGAAAATAGAATAAATAAGATTATCAACACATAAAGTATGTCATCTGTAACATTGGTTTGTGAGATGTCTGGAGGCTTTTAAAGTAGAAAGAAATGTACAGGCAACTTACTAATCACTTTAAACAAATAACAAAAAAAACAACAACAACAAAAAAAGTTTTTACAGCATATTTCCTGACTGCAAACTGCTGCTATTTGGTATTACATGAGAAGCAAATTGGTTCTCAGATGAGTGACGGCATACACCCATCTCATGTTTGCAGATCATGTCTGACTGCAGCTATAAACCTAGTGAGACTGTCCATGTGAGTGGCATTGCTTCCTTAGCGGTCAATAGGAAAAAAGAGGTTCAGTCAATCAAATCCTGACTGCCAGGACCCCTCCAGAGATCTTCTGATGGAGGCTTGTCCTCTTTCCCATTGACCTGATCACTTATTCAAACATACGGTATATCTAGGAGGCTGGAGGAGATATATTAGCATCTTATAAGGCAGCAATAGCTCCTCATTTATACATCAGGAGCACATATCATTAAATCAAGTGGCTGTTTAATGAGGGATGTACTCTACGCTAGCTGTTTTAAAACTCAGATTTACAACAGTTTATTTTTCGGACCACTGGAACACATCTCGAAGATATGAACATTATGTTTAGCTCTTTAAGAGAAATCGTAAATGCCAAGAGATTTATTCGCTGTTTATTCGATTTATTCGATGTGACAGTAGCGTCTGCCAGCACAGCACAACTTTTAGCTCTCAACTACAAATGTAGACAGTTCTGAGGCTGCTGCATTTGTTTGTTCACACTCCCTCTCTGTCCCTGAGCGTCAGTGCAAGTGACAGCCCATTTGAGCAGCATGACTCATCGCCCAGACTATAATGAGAGCATCTATGCGTGACGCTCACCTGCCACAGTGCTGGCTCTGAAACGGCACGCGGTGATATTTGTAGAGGAGTTGTTCAGACCGGCAGCACACGTGTCCTCCCCATCCTGGTTGGCTCAGCTGATTTTCACCTTTTCAAACAGTTGCCAATCGAATTCCCTCTGCTCCTCCCATGGATCCATGGGATTTCAAAGTCTACTACTACTCTAGTCTAGTCTACTTTTACTCTAACACTTGACATGATTACTTCACATGACCTACAGATTGTAAAAAAAACAATTAAAGCTATAGTTCACTTCAAGCTTTGTCTGAAGCTTCTTAGATCAGTTTACTTCAAAGTTCACAAAATCCGAATCAGCTTCTATTGCCAGCTATGTGTGCATACACCGTGTGCCAAACACTGAACATAAATAAGAAAACATTCATTCATCCATTCATTCACTACCTCCTGCTTGCTCCAGGTACAGGCGAGACAGTCGACCCCAGCTGTCAACAGGGGAACGTCAGAGTACAACCTGGACGAGTCTCCACCTCATCACAGGACCACATGAAGGACAGACAACCATTCACACTCACATTCACACCTACGGGCAACTTAGGGTGAAAAATAAACCTCAGCAGGAGGAAGTCCCGGAGAGAACCCTCACAGACATGGGGGGCGCATGAAAACTCCACATAGAATGATCCCAGGCCAGGAATTGGACCATGAACCTTGTTGCTATGAGGCGACAGTGCAAACCAGTGCATCACCCTGTCACCACAATGAGAATATAAAAAGCATAAAGAACTCTCCGAGATTTAAAACACTGCACACAATAATAAAATAAAATAAACAGCACAATACATTTATTACAGGGCTGTTTGCTGTACACCTCATTCCCTGTTTCCCTATCACCATTAGGGATGCGTAAGCACCCACGTGTTTTACCCTGTTTGCACATGTACCCCCGAGCTGAGGCCCCATGTGGAAGCACACTGTGGACACCTGCCAGTTTGTCCAGTTTTCTAGTCAGTTTGTTTGGCCTTGAACCAACAAGGGACCTGACTCAAAAGCATGTTATCGTTCAGCTAACCTTATAAGAGCATATTTTATGCAACTTCTCACCTTCGTTTACCAAGTTTGTTGACACTTAGTGATATGGTAAGATTAGATGGGAGCAAAAAAGGAGAAAAAAATGGTCCTTCTTTAATAGACTCTCCCATGTATCAGTTTGCATGACCCATAATCCACCAACTGCATGAAAGGATGGGAGATGGGGATTGGGGTGAAGAATGGTAGCTGAACAAGTGTGACTAATTTCTCCTTGTTCCCCGTACTGCAGACAACCCTCTGTCTTAATTCATTGTTTTTGCCGGCACACAAATGCACAATCACTCATCCATCCTCTACCCCCCTCCCGCTTTATCCGTTCCCCGTTGTCACCCCACATACCCTCATGTGATGGCAGTCCCCTCCTCCATTACCTGGTGTGGGGTTGTGACAGTGCAGGAGCAGCAGCGGCAGCGTGATTAATGCAGGGCCACACTTTGAATATCATCCATAAAGCATGCTAACTGCAGACATCCGTCTTGTTTCTTTCCCTCCCTTCCTCTTCTTTGGTGTAGTTGCCTCTGTCACTGAGTCAAATCTGCTCTCGTTAAACAGTTCCCTTGTTTTGTTGTCCAGGTTTCACATAACAAAAATTCACAAAACTAGGCCGTATCCCTGATTTAATCAGGTACAGTCCCTTGTTTCTCAGCATATCTCTAATATAATGTGACAGAAGCTCATATCATATTACAATATTCATACAGCTGTTATCGGATTCTTTGGCTAATTTACAGTGTGAGATTATCTCTTTTCTTTTGACATTGTGGTTTGATCTGTGATTTATGAATCTACAACTCAAATGACACATGTATTTGTTGCCTCTCCAAGAAATCAGATGTGGATGAGTGGCTTTTGTTTTATGAATGTATAGAAACATTTACATCTAACTCTAATCATCTGAGTGCTTCTTCTCAGCATGAAGCCCCATTTAGCCCTCGATCCAATTCCCTGAAAGCATTCAAAATCAGCTAATCAGAATAATGGAATTGAGTTGGGTCTTTTTTGGTCTTTTTCTGCCTTTAAGTCTTTCTATCTAAATGTCAGTGATGCCCTGGAGACGATGTGTTCAGATCGGATCAGATCTGCACATACATATTCATTGTGCTCAACACTGACATGCATTTAGAGAAAATCCCACTCGAGATTCTCCAGCACGAGAATATGATATGTTAGGGGATAAATGTCCACAATCAGACCAAGAGAACTGCTCATGGAGAGGAGACACAATGGACACTTGGCCTGTGCAAAGAGGGATTATCCAAACACACAGCTTTGAGTTTGCATAGCAGGTGATAGATTGGAGGATAGATTGGACATTATACCTTGAATGAGACATCAAGTGATGTTTTAGGGCAAGCTCCATTTATGAGCCTTCATTAACAACTACGGGAACTTAGCAAATGTGAGTATTTGGACATCCACTGGCGATTTTCTCTGCAGAATGCCATAACTGTGTGAACTAAACGGGTGGCGCTTTAACATTTCAGACAAAGATCAAACAATAAAACAGCTCTGACTTTGTAAAGGCTGTAACATAGTGGAATTGGTGTGGCTTTAAGAGAAGAGTAATTGAGCCAAGTGTCCTTGAACAACACACTGAACCCCTTAACTACCTTTCTCCATCAGTACTTGGGTGTCTGCGCATGAGCTGGCTGCTCACACTGCAGCCTCTGACACACGAATTGTGTGTGTCACCAGGGGAGTGTGTATGCTTTGGAAAACACTGAGTGGTTAGCCGACTAGAAAATCACTGTGTAAGTACAGCCCATTTACTCTTAGCGTATTAGCTGGCTGGCTGTGCGGAGGTCAAACTCTAAGAAAGGCAGGCTTACTATCCTCCCACTATGACGAATTGAACAACTTTAGTAATGCATTTAATACAGCAGGTCATCTCCTTGACCGGAAGACTGTATTGGATATAAAGTAGCTTATATTTAATATTCTTTCCTAGATATACTTAACTGCACAACAACCTAAGGTTTTCACGGTGGATATCTGCTCCTGACAAGGTGTGCCAGTGAAAGTGTATGTCAAGGGTCAAACCATGGACTGTATAAAAGAGTCGAATATAAAGAAGAAAGCCAAGCAAATGCTTCAGTATAAATTCTTTCCAGAACAAAAACTGTTGAATTTTCATAGATTTATGAGTTCAGCTACAATTTCCCCTCAAGTCTAGTCTCAATCAATGTAGCATTTCAAATGTGCTTATAACAGTTACAATCATCATCTCGTAAAATAGCCTAAATGTGTGACAGGATTTACATCTTGCATCATCAGTCTTTAGTCAGGTTCACACCTCCCAAATCAACTTTTATCCATATATGGTAACAAATAACCCAATACTAATGACAATAATGAACAAAATTAAAATGGAGTTGACTCCTGATGGGTGATGTCTCAGTGCCTTCTTCCTTTCCTTTTATACAGTCAATGACTTGAGCTAATTCTAGCATGCTAACATCACATTAATGCTCACTCACCACATTCACAACCTCAGCTTTGGTTTAGCTTTTTGTTTTACACAACAATGTTAAATAAACAACCAACACAAATGTTAACCTGTGGATGGTGCTGAAACATCCAGGGATTAAAAAAAGTGATTCTGCTATCTGAGGGGGGCAGAATTTCATATCTCATCCAGTTGTCAAGACATGACACACAAAACTGAAATGTCAACTGTCTGGCTCTAAAATAATTCTCCCTCTTCCTCCCTTTTTCCCAGTGTGGTTCCAAACTGCAGCGCCCTGCAGTTTCCTTGCCTTTGTTAACATGTCTACATCATTCTGTGTTTCAATTTTCATGAAGTTGTGTTGTGAACATATTGAAAGAATACAAATACTGATATGCCTTCAGCAGACCTTCGGTCAGGTTCTGTCCCTCTCAGGCGCACTCACAATGCTTCGCCCTGTAAACATCAGCCTCTCCACAGACCACTGGCTGATTACGAAGACCACCTCAATGTTTTTGGCTTCCATCAGCAGCCTTATTCAATTCCACAAAGTCCTCTGCCCCTGTTAATTTTTAGCACAGGACAAATTCCATCTGCTCTTTAAAGAATAATCTGAACCAAAATACCTTTTTATACTTTTTTGCAGCAGAAATACAAATTCAACAGTCTGAAATTAAATGTCACACTGTGCTACTGTTAAGCAATTCAGCTGCTAAAAGACTATAAAGAAATGAAAATGAAAGTGGGTAGTTTACATAAATCAAAGACACTTTTTTTTTTTTTTTTTTTCCAGTGGTGCTGCCTTGTAAAGACTGTTAAAGGTAACCTGCTCTTTGTCAGCATAAAAGGCTTGTTTCCTTCACGTTCTCTCCATATGCAAGAAGAAAGCTTTAAAGCAAGTGGTGTCAGGTAATGTTGTGTACTTCTAGCTGGTTGAGCCACTTATTCCCTGAATACGACTGAACTGACAAGGACCCGAGTAAATGGAATTATCTTTGAAGCTCTATTTCAAAATTTCATTTCTAGTGAGTGAGTTGTCCTGGTTGCATTTGTCCACAATACTGAGAAGAGCATGTAGGCTCAATAAGACCAGTGCCTGTGTCATCCGTAACTCAGTAATAGTCAGCCGTTGTTCACGTACTTGCTCACTCCCTGGGGTGATATCTCCTTCGAGAGCCAAAATTGGGAGAGCAGCTATGTCTGAAGCTGGAAAGAAGCTGCTCCACCTCAAACAGCCCATTCCAAACTCAATTACCACACATCTGCAGCCATGCCAACGGCTCTGGCAATGGGGAAAGAATCTGGGCTGGTTGGTGATAAAAATAATAATAAAAAAATTTCTTTGGCAGCTCAACTAGCAGAAGACCGAAGACTTCGTGTGTGAGCAGTGGGACTGAAGCCACAAATGAGGTCTGTCACATCAGCATTTGCAGCTTTTCGTAGCTCTAAAATGTCATAAATCTATTGGGAATGGTGGAAATGATTGATGTGGGGCTGCTGTTTGAGGCTTGTAAAATTAAACCCAGACGGACACTGGTGAATCCTAACGTTGTATAATCAAGCAGGTTACGTAACGTTAGTAAAATCTCTGAGCAACGTCTTGCTGCCGGGAACACAAACATGCAACGACATCATTAGCAAATGTACAACAGGTTGTTGGACTCATTTCGAGTCAGAGAGCTCCTGTGCATACACCTTTGCTGCCTTTAACAGCGGCTCTGTGATGGAGTGGCGTGTCATGCAGTTCTTTGCATTAACCTGATGGAAAGCTCATTATGTCTACATTCCTTCATTAATGGAGTCAACAAGTGTTTGGTTACAGCAGGGAGTGTCTCTTCTCCCATGAAAGTTGGAACATGATGCCAGCGCAGTTTTAATTACCCTCCGTCTTTCTGTCCCATTGGTTAACATTGGGAGGCCTTTTAATTATACAATTCATCTCCTTTTTCAACATGAAAAACGTCACGGATTTATACCAATTAAACTGTGTTGAAAGGTTTTCTGCAAGGCCTCGTAAATCAAGCAATTGGATTTGGATACAGTCTGTGTGTGTACACATGTTTCATTGTACTTTGTTTATTTCATTTCCTTCCATGTGCTGCCATCAATTTGTATTATTCCTCAGCAGTTTAACAAAGGGGCTCAATACCTCTTTTAAGAGAAGGGGCTGTGAATTGATTTGAGTTGCTTTTGTTAGCTGTAGATTGTCTGTTTTGATTCTGCTCGGAATGATGAACAGATGTTCCCAACATTCCCAAACAGCTTGAAAACATGACTGATAATTGATCAGAACTCATTATCAATCCCTCTTAAAGGTGGATATGCTCTTGTTTCTTTGTTCCACTTATAAAAGAAAATGAAGCATTTTTGGTTGTGACAGTGTGTTATATATATATATATATATAAGGTACGGGCCTGTATCTTGAAGAACATCTGTGATGCAGTTTCACATTCACACGGGAGAGTTCAGACAGTGACGATTCGTTATGAAGCAGGATGTATCACCATGGTAACCATCAACTTGCCATGACTCATCCAGATGTAAAGAGTTACTTTGTACATCTGAATCAAAGCACCAGAACAAAACCTGACCACATCAGCAAAAACTATGAGAAACAGAAATCTCATAACATCATTTTGTGCAGGTGCCTGCAGCATGGAGGCCACAGCAGAAAGGGCATCTGCGAGTGTGAGAGGCAGAAGTCAGGAAGCAAAATCATCATTTCTGTATCTCTCTTCACACTATGACATCAGGAATACTTGCAATGTAAGGTAATGTAAAATCAGGGATCGCAGAATAAAATGTTCTATGTCGGCGAGATGTCTGAGCTCAGTGATGTGACCCTGTGTGGACAAAGTCAGTCACGTAGCACAACTGGTCCACAGAGACACGTAAGCCTACATGGTAAGGTACCGCAGTGTCATTTCCGAATATTAATACGTAGTATTTAGTTCCAGCTAAGGAAAACAGACACCGCCGGAGCTTTTTCATAACCTTGCCCAGTGTATAATAATTTCTCCTGCATTGTTGTATTGTGCTGCTCATATCTAAAGGCAAGTCATCAGTGAATTAATTTCAGTAACTGGCGAAATATTTGGTGTCAGAGGAGAACTGGGGGCTTTTTAAATGTCACCTTCTCTATATTCTGGGGATGCTGAGGGACGTTAAATGGCACCGCATTAATGATCTACGATTAAATTCTCAATATCAAATAGAGGCTGCTCCAATTACAGTTTTGCGGTTGTGTGGCCTTCAGCTTCCTTCATGCAAAGCAATGGCGGCGGTGAAATTTTCCCAGGATATGTGCCATTTCCAGTGAACCCCTCGCTGCAACAAAAGATTCTTTTGTGTCCTTCCTCTGGTGAACCAACATCAGTGGCCAAATTGAAATCCTCTCCTCTGGAGTGACCTGCAAATATCTGGGGACATGAGATAGGGGCGCTCGCCGCCGTGAACAATGCCACAGAGTGAGGCTTTGATCTGTGCTGAAAACGGATTAATTCCCCCACAAATTAACTGCTAATTCGTCTCTTATCTGCCTACACTTTCATCGAATGAGTTGCCTTTTTTTCGTTCTCTCCGTTTCTCTTCTACCCATCGCCCCTGACGTTATGCGGAGGGGCATCGCTGTGAGCTGCAGCTGGCTCTGTCCTGCTCATCTGTCTTATAGAGCCTCATTTCCTTTTCTGAAAGACAGCTGCAGGCCAGTGTGACCCCTGAGCTGCTTAAGTGTCTTAATGACAGCAACCAGAGGCGTGTCTGTCATACCAACACAGTCCCCTGTCAAACAGCTGTGCTCTCAACCGGAGTCAATGTAAAAAAATGTAGCACACAACTCCATAGGGGTGTGTGAACAACGCACTTGTCTCCAATGTCATCTGCAACGCAAAGGGTGATCATCAACTCTACGGTTGAGGTGTGGTGAAGATTGGGCCCAAAAAAATGGTGACCAGAGACCAGCTGCTGAAACGGGCAGCTGTGGTGACCAGTGGTCTTGACTCCCAGGAATGCAGGACTGGAGGAATAAAACCCTTGGATAAAGAACCCTACCTCTCCTCAAACACTCCCTGGGTTAGGGTTAGCCACAAAGTATTTGAGAAGCTGGGATGTATAACAATAAAAATTTGTTGGAACCAAAGGGAAATTCACTGACGTTCCACAGCACTTTTAGAAGAGCAACACACAAGTGCTTGTCCCCTTTGGGGACCTCACACATGTTCTGGGATGTTGCACATAAACATCCATTCAGTCTGGAACAAAGTTCTTGGTTTGAGACGTGTGACCCGATGACGTCAGGGTTCTTTCAAATTGTACTGATGTGGGGCGGCATTTCTTTGAGTAGGTCACATTGTAAATGTTGTAGATCATACATAGAACAGGACGCAACAAGCAGAAAAGGACGGGAAATGTCTCCGACGGTACTGAGCGAAGTCGCTGTATCTCTTCGCCCTGTTTAGTGGACCCTTTAGACTATCATCAGCCTCCAGCAGAGAAGCCTTTGCAACAAGGAGATAGAGCGAACGGCTCAGCCCAGATAACAGCCCACCATCAGATTAGCAGCACCAGGCTCGTACAAAAGGAATGTACCGCCGTGTCTGCCATTTAGCAAACTTTAGAAAGGACACCTAGAAAGGACAGTGATTCATTCAAACACACCTTATCATTTATTCATGAGTGAGCAGGGATTTCAAGGCTTTCTTTTCTTTAAAGCCCCATTATAGAGAATAATATATTTCTCACTGCGTGATTGCGGTTAATCTAAGACCTACGGCTCCTCATTTGACACCATTAACGGACTAACAATTGAAACCAGAATGTGGGTACAGAAATGTATGTATGTTCTCCAAGCAGCATTGAAAGGCACATGTAAAAGGTTACACACGTATGGTATCCACCACGCGTGTATGAATACCACTCAATAAGCACCTACGCCCTGTAACCAGTTTTTTTGGAAAAAAAAAAACACTCACACCAGGACACTGATGTTTCCATAAATACTGTGACATGATCTGTTGAAATGTCCTCAGAGGTTGACAGTGACCCACCGTGAGATTGACAGTGGCATTTAAGTCAGTGCTGGCAGCCCTTTACCCTTTCAAACGCTGATTAATAAGCCCGACTTATTATTCGCTCAAAACCCCTTAATATTGAGATAAAGTGTCACTTTAGGTTTTTTTAGGAGTCATTTTTCATAATGGTTTTGATAACCCTCCTTGAAAGGGGTGGCTGAGTGCGTTGACGGTTAGGGTTGGCGAGGTGGCGCTCAGGGACAGCTGTAGTACTCTAAATGAGTATGCTAATGCTGACTGACATTTCCTTGAAAAGTGGAGAGAGGAGAAATGCGTGCTCCCAATTATCCTTAATGTCAGTCTGAAATAAAGCCGCTTTTCCAACGTGTGCCACCAGCTTGGCTCTACTCACCTCTTTTGTTTCTCACCAGGCAAAGGTTTTGGTGAGCACCGGCCACTCATTGTCATCCAAGTGCGCTGAGCTGGTCCAAAAGGTGTCACAACATACCAATGAAGGGTGAAAAGTTGTCACTCTTGTGTATTTTGATATGCATCCATTGGTAGGGAAGGTCGACCAATCACTGCCAGAGCCTAAATCTTTGTAGATTCAATTCAGTTCAGTTTTACTTGTATAGCCCAACATCACCATTACAATTGTCTCGATGGACTTGACTGTCCATACAATTCTACCCCCTCTGTAATTTTATGCAGATATGGGTCTGGATCTCCAGGCCAGTATAGCTGTTGATTACTGAACCCATGTAAACAGACACACCTACATGACTTTCCCTCAAATCCATGTCGGTCTTAGCAAACAGACATTGAAAATGATAATCTTTGTGACATTTAACTGTGCAGTTTCATTCTGTATGTGTCATCTGTGAGGCCCAGATACTGAGTGATTCAACATTTAGAATAAAGCAATACAAACACGGAAATTGAACAAAAGTGGTACATTTAGTCAGTCACAGTGGAAACTCGCCACAGAGTTATTGTCTTGCATTTTTCCAATGTTTTCATGACATTCTGAAGGCCGGCACTTCACAGACATCAGACATTTCAGGCATCACAATTCACTTCAGCAACAAGGGCTTTCTTCCCAGTCAGCAGCCATCTGTGTCTCCTCACGCACCTGGATACCAATGAAATCTAACATTGTAACGTTCAAGAGGGTGAGCCACTGTGTGGACATGATGTACCAACACAGCGAGGAGCACTGACACAACATGATTCCAAAAAATTGCACTCGGTTTCCGAATGCCACAGCAGACACTAATTACAAAACTTCATGGACGTGTATTTTGAATGTCACAGCCTTGCACTTTGTCGACATTTGTTGGTATTAAGACTGAGACCTTGGATGTCTGAATATTTGAAAAATGCAGAAACACTAGAGTCATAGATTGGATGAAAAAAGTAACTTATTTTCCAAAGGTAGGAAAGAGACTGAGGAAGACAAGCTGGCAGCTGGGGCTGGACAAACCAGCTTGTTTTATATCAACAATCATAATCACAATAATCTGTGGAATGAAGAGATTTTAAAATGTTTTTAAATGTATGCCAAATGAAGAAGAAGAAGAAAACTCCATCCCCTGAAAGCAGCATTGCACTTTTCTCTTGCTGTGTAGGTTGTACTATGAGTTCTTCTAATGTATGGTTTGGATCGGTAGGGAAACACCATGGTTGGAGGAAAAATACAGTCTGTAGCTGGCGTGAGGGGCTTCACGCTGGAGTTAATGGATGAACCCAAAGACTCTATTTGTCTGAAAGTGAAAACATTTAATAAAATGAAAAGCCATCCACCTCTCAGTGGACCAGTTGTATTATTTTTGACAATGTCATCAAATGAGAAGTATATCACATTTGCTGTAATTGAATCCAAAGCAGCTCTGTTTTATCAGAATGCTCCGAGGGGGGGGGATGATTCAGTTGGTGCTGACAATCAATGTGCAGTTTTTTTCAGGTATGCAGAAAAATCTGAATCCGTATTATTGGAGCAGGAGGAGAAAGACATGTGGGAAGGCTGTGGCTGGTGGTTTTCAAGGAAAGTCAAATCAGATTCGAGGCCCGTGGCGAAGCTAATGGTTCATGCTCCCTCCAGCGGAATGGACAACCTCGTCTTTTACCGACCGTCGTTCTGCTACACTGTAATTAGCTGCTGTTAAGGGATAAGTATTGATGGAGGGTGCAGCAGAGGAGCAGATAGTGGCAAAAGACTGAAAGCATGGAGGGTCACTCTCATATGAAGGAGTTTCCTTTTTTCCCTTCATACAATGACACAAGGGAACCTCACTTACTCCATTTATTTCCCATGCGTCAGAAGACTTTGAAAACATTTGGAAAAGACTCCTAGAAAACTACCATCTCACACCTGCTCACACCTCCCTGCTTTGTTAGAAATCATCTCTTGGTTGTTGAATTTGTTATGCATGGGCATCAGTTTGGTTTGAAATGTGTTTGGTACAGAGACGCGACCCCCCCCCACCACCACCACCACCACCTCCCCTCGCCGCTGCACCCTGTTCAGTGATACTTCCTGAAGCGCTAAAACACACCAGACTCCCCTTGGAAATCTTGACATTTAGAAGTTTCATCACTGAACGAAGGAGATGAACGTGGATGTTCGACATATTTTTAGCTGATCTACAGCATTGGTCTCTGTCAGTTAAGAGATCGCTCAGGGCTCACGGTCAGTGTGTAAATCCTTCACATCACATCAGTGCATCGGTGATCGTTTCCTGCTCCGTCTCTATTCTACATGTATCCACCCCCCCACAAAATGGACAGCTGTGGTGTTACGTCACTGCAAAGCCTGACAGACTTGTGATAGCATCAAACACGTTTCATATTGTCGTAAGCCCCAGACTAAGACTAAGAAAAAGAGGGGAAGACTGGAAAACACTGACCTAAAACCACATAACACTGAACGATCAACATGATGGGAGCACACCGTGAAAATTTACTTCTGACTTTCAGTTTCTGTGACGGTGTCAGCCAGCATTACGTAGTTAGTTTGTCAGCAGAATAAAAGCAACCAATATCTTTGGCCGAGGTTGATTTTCAGTCCTTTTGTAAAGGTGACAAAGGCTGATCGTTTTCTGAGAGGAAGGTTTCCTGCGTGCTCTTATCACCCTTCATCGTCCCTCCATGACCTCACACTCTGCAGCTCTGACGCTCAGTCTGTTTTTGGAGGACAGAACATCTCCTCTTTTGTTCCATTAAATGTCTCCCTACAGCGAGCTGGGGAGAGCTCATGGGTGAAAGTGAAAAATGTTATCGATGTCGATGAATCACAAAGGCCATCGACGACCTCACCTGACATCACCTTTGGTTTCAGTAGAGGATTGAGGATAGAACTGGTGGAGAAGTAAAAATGAGCACACTGTCTTCCTCCATCTCTAATAACAGCGAGGCTCCTTGGTATTCACCGAGAAGGCGGACGACCGGGGCAGCCGGGCTCGCTGCAGGCTCAGGGTTAGCACAATTAAATGGCTGCCTCGTCGGATTATTGTGAAGGTTACCTGGGTAATCACAGCCAGTCCGTTTGTGCTCCCTGATTCTTCACACCGCTTCCCACACACAAGTTCATGGGTGCCCCAGTGTCCGTAAGAAGGCTGGGAAGAAGGAGAGGTAATGGACTACGGACCAGAGGAAGGACGACAGCGAGATAGAGGCACTCGTGAAAAGAAAAGTAAGTCTCTGTGCTCTCAGTTCTCCTGTGGTTTCCATTCCGTTGTGATAATAATAGCACCTGAATACAGCCAGTACATGAGCAGCGTGTTGTAAAGGCCGAAGATGCTTTCCCGTGGCATAAAGGCTTTATTTTTCATGTGAGAGCAAATAATTATGTCCTCAACTAGTTTACAGGCTGGTTTGCTCTTCTTTGTTTAGAAAAAAACAAAGCAGTGTGATTTTGTGTCCACTGATTTTGCTGAAAATGATCTTCACTTGGTGATTGTGCGTCATGTTTATTCAGGAAATGTAACAATGTTTTTTTTAAAAAAAGAGCAATATGAGATCACAAACTTGATCCTTTTTTTCCAGAGCCTCTGTCTCTCTGCTCAGTCTCTTTAATGCTGAAAGGGCCCACGAACCATCAGGCATAATTACAGACACCTGCTCCCTGCCTCCAACACACACACACACAAACACCCAGCCGTGTTCACCTACACAATCTCCGATCTGGCAATGTTAAACAAAGTAAAAGAAAACCCCCCTTACAATACTCTGGCTCCCAGTCGCTGTCCAATCTGTCTCTTATGGCTTCAGAAAGCTTCGTTCAAAGATTGATTGTGTTTTCAGGTTGATTGGAAAACCATGAACACACATTTACTTGTTTGTTCAGTACTAATACACCATAGGCAAATCAGACTTTGTTCCTTTTCAGGATCCCAGTGTCTATGAATAAATGTCTGCAATATGTTCTTGCTTCTGCGTTTACTTTGATGGCATCATTATTATCAGACTTTCAAACAGCAGTCTCTGTTAATAGAAATGCCAGAGGTGAATTATTTTTCGACTGTTGCATTTTCATTGAAAGTAAATAATGAATGTTACTGTATAAAACATTGTCATGTTATTTCATTTGTCTTGAAGCACACTATTATTACTTTATGTCCAAATTAATATTTCACATCCAACATGAGTGAAACATTGTTTCTGCGGGGATTCTAATCCAAACAAAGTCTGCGCACATCAGTCAGTGAGCAAAGCACAAAATATGTGTATCTATAATTTATACTTCAAACCTAGTACAGACAGATTCATTTATTTTTCCTTTAATGAAAATCATACCACCTGACAGACTGGGGAGATCATTTGACCTGAGGAAAAAGTAGTCAACATGTTTTTTGCATGTATAATGAACTTCAGAGACATCTGGTAACAGATACGCTCGACTCATTTTTCATAAGGTGTCAAACATCTGGTGCAGTTGCATCAGGTGTCAGACAGGGACTGCTGTTCCAGGCAATAAAATACATCAGAGTCTAATCGATGACAGCAAGTGCACATCAGTCCTTATGTTGCAGTTCTAAGATATTTTCAAACCCATCGTCTGCACAACAGGAAGAAAAGAAATGACTCCATCTGTATCTTTACGATAAATCGTGTGTATGTCTACCATTGTAGAAAGGCCTTAGTCTGAAACATTTGTGTAACTCAAATACGACCTGTGATAAGTGATAGGGAAAAATCATCCAGCAGTATTTTCACTAGGAATAGTACTCTCTCTTTTGGGGGTATAGAGCTGAAGGAACTGTAGCTCAAAGACGTTGTTCTTGCATTAGCTCTTATTATTCATATATTAAAGACCACCAAAGCTAAGGTACTAATGTCAATACCCCGGTTCATTGTTAACGTGCTTTGTAAACTTCTTGTAATGCAGTATGTTCACATGTCAGAAGACAAGAACAAAAATATTTGTTCTCTGGTCTTTCACGAATCTATTTGAATGTAAATGTTGCATTGTTTCTAGTATTTTTACTCCTTGCTCAGAGATGTCCTGGTTCTTACTCCTTCTGTTCTCAAAGTTACATGTTGCTTTCTGTTCCATATGTCCATACTGAACTGGATAAAAAGGCCTTTACTTATTCTGCACCTCTAGCATGAAATATGTTGCAAAATTACTGGAAATTAACAGGGTTAATTTCTTTGAAGACTTTTAAATCAAATCTCAGAACATTTGTGGCAGACTCCATTACATGGAACTTTTTTCATAATCTGCTTGCCTACTTTTAATTCAATTAAATTTAATTGTTTTGTGTGGGGATGTACTTTTCCATAACCTGAGAATATTTCCGGCTGCTGTGAACATTACACACCATTATTTGAGTTTGGTTCGCCCAGGAAGCATAATCTTGGTGAGACAGAGATCGCTATCTCAAGAGCCTTTGTTTATCGTATTGACTTGCATCAATGTAAACTGATTGTTTACTTCACACAACATCCGACTGCATCGTATCCCATGAACCATACTGTATTGTATCTTACTGTAAAGACTTGTCCTGTATCCTACTGATTCAAATCAAAGTGATTTTAAAATACATTTTGGAAATGCATTGTACCCGGTGTATCTAGATACATATCGGATCATCTCATACTGGAGAGACAGTTATTACTGACAACTATGCATTCAACTGTAAACAAATACATGCATATTTTAGCTCTTAAGCAACAATTAATAGATTGTGGAAGAAACCGAGATCCACTAGGAGAGGACGGGATCAGGGCAACAGTCCGTCAGACGGCTCTCATTGTTTAGAGTTGAAATTAATGTAATTACGCTGGTAGAGGCGATGAGGCAACGTGAGACAGACATCACTTGATACGATTATTTCTGTAGAATACATACATATATTTGTGTCCCTCCATTTGTTTTCAAAGTAGGTTTGGAAGAATATTGTACTTTTGTCTTTATTAAATCAATTTTATTCTCCCGACCCTGTTTTCTATTCAACAGAGAATCCAATACTCCCTATCTGCAGGATTTTCCCATCAGAGTTGTGAGTGCTACATTCACATTTTCTTTGACAGACCTATTGGATTGTGCGGTCCTCTTGCTCAGACAGATATTGTCTTGAACTCTGAGTGAAAAAGCGGAATGAAATTGGTCTTTTCCTCACAAAGTAAGTGAAAGGTACAACTAAGGTCAGCTCTGAATTATTAAATCTCTTTATCTTTCGTGCACTAACACGGGCCATCGTCTGCAGGATGAGGCTGCTGCAACCTACCAAAGGATTAATTTGCCAGTTTTGATAGAAGACTGTTTGGGATGGAACCTGAATCCGTTGTTTCACATGTTTTCTCTTCACTTTTGATGTCTTTGGAGATGCATTGCTAACTGAACCGAATTTCTCTCCTTTACTCATTTTCTGAGCTAAATTGAAATTTTTACCAGTCCTGCACATCTTCCGGTGGTTCCACTACCTTGGACTCTGGTGAATATGCATCAGTCTGTGTCTGCGCTACATCCATACATAATGAATGAGCGGCGTGCTGGAGCCAACTGCTGCAATGTCTACTCATTACCACAGTGTTTATGGTTTCCTTTAGGCTGTAAATATACCTTTGAAATATGTAATATTATCCCCAATAAATCACAGTGTTCTCGATCAATCTCTACATTTGCTACCTTTTTTTGCATATGAAAAGAAAATGTGTTTTCACTTGCTAATTTGCTCTGTGGGTGATCTGTGTTTCAAAATAAAATGTCCATGTGCTGCTGAGGTCTGGCTGTACATTTCCCTGACTGTAAGGCAAGTAAGCTCAAAGTTCCTGTAACCAAAGGAGGAACGGGCTTAGTGTTATGTCACAAATTGTCACAATTGACTTATTGTTATGTCACAAAAGTTATAGCACAAAAAGTGGTGTTATTATGAATAAAATTGCATGACTGACAATTTGAATGTAAGTTGTGTTGAAGTAGAGACCTTTGATGGAACTCATTGTTTTCCTGCTGAATAACGGACAAACGATCACTCCACGCCACGGGCATTAAATGAGAAAAAGAAAAATGTAATGTGAGATTGTTTGATTTAAGCCGAAAACATTGGAAAATGTTTTTGGAATTTTCAAGAAAAGAAGAACTGTTGCTGTGTTCAACACTCAGCCCTTCAATCCAACCCAACAAAAACTCCCAATTTTTTGTGTGAATTTTCTTCGATGTGCCTGTAGGGAGTTCAGTCCATTCTGTCAGCATTTACGCTCTCAAATCAAAGATGGGCTGAGGCACACAGGATTGGAAATGCAGGAATTATAGAAGCGCTGTTGTGGCGTGAGTGTGTCCTCATCATCTGCGAGCGCGTTCTGTTTTCTGCTGGAGTTCAGTGTCTAACAGGCCATGAAATTACATTTCCTCTCTGTGAGGGGGGGTCATCTTTTCCCTGCTTCGCCTTCAGACAGCACACCAATACAGAGTCAAACTGTCATTTTAATTAGTGTTTACTGTCACTTATTGAATTTAGCTCTTAAACTCGCTCACTGATAGCTATGGATATGACAATGGGAACAATAGAAGTCAAGAAAGAGGTTGACTTCCCTTAAGTTCTGAGCATAGTCGTTAAAAGATGATATTCCTTTTTGTCCATCTTTGAGCACTACATTTAAATCCACCTTTTTATTATTCTATACTCACATGTGTATGATTTATCATTAGAATCATGATAATAATGACAGTGCATAGCAGTTCCATCACTGAGTATATGTTTTAACATATTCTTCCATTTTTTGTCACATTCTTTGAGAACTTTGTATTACATTCAGCACGTACTTACTTGTAACGTAATGCCTGATGAACATCTCTAAATGTCTTGGAGGAAGAAAAAGGGGATTATTCCAAAGAACATGGAGCTTTGCAGATGTCTAACTTGTGACACCTCAGTACAAAGCACTGTGTACTCTCTCCCACACCAAAGAGTGAATATATTTGAATTTATTTCAGACAAATGTTCGGGTAAAAGCCTCCAGGATCTCTGAGAAAAGAAACAAAAATAACAGTTGCAGCAAAGAAGCTTACAAAGCACAGTAGTAAACAGTAAACAAAATAATTGTTAAAGTTGAGAAGCTCTTGGATTTGTCTCCCCAAATTGCAGTCAATACGGTTCTTCTTTTCTATTAGCTGCTAAAGATCTTCACATGCTTCTTTCTAAAATCTCACAGTGATTGGCTGCAGACAAAGACATTCACCAGCTTGCATGGTCGTACAGCTGTCACTTTGTTACTTTGTGAATTATGACTTGGTGATCATTTTGTTGTCTCCAATATACACACACTGACATGTGTATGATATTGACTTCTGTACAAACACTTGTGCTTTGTGACATCAGTTTTCTTCTGTCAGGTCACTTGAGGGTCATCGACTGAAGGCAGTTGCATTGAAATTATATCCTGAACTATCAGAGTTCTATTATACTATTATAATGTGGAAAAAAATAGATGATCGCAGCAAAAAATCCTAATTGAGCATCAAGACCTGCAGTGTGACCGCAGTCATTGTTCCCTTATACTGTTCGCAACTCTTCTCAATCCTCGTAGCACATCGGTGGCAAGAACTCCAAAGCTCTGTCCAAATGTCCAAAGCCTCATGCAGAGATTGAAACCATAACCTGTGATTCCATCCTGATCTGATCAGATGACAGCTGTGTGAACTCTGTATTCATAGAATGACACATGTCAAATGTTTATGCAGGACCCTGCTGTATAATTCAAACAGGGAAACATCTTGAAATATTACAAACACTATAAACAGACAATACAGACCTGATAAGATGAATATTTCAGCACCCTATTAATAATAACATGACACTGCAGCAATCCAACAATTTCCGTCTTTTCTTCCATAATAAAACCCCTGCTAGGAGGTAAATGGATTCAGCAAATATACTATATAAGTCAGATGAGGGAGAAGGGATGGTACAGCATCTTCATATCTGGGAGGATTCTAATAAGGCATCCACTCCACACTGTGCGTGTGAGTCACCAGTCTAAATGCAGATCGATGGACATGTTCATGAATGCAGCCTGGTCTGAGGCGCATCTTAGGATGCTTCATGAAAGTGATATTAAATATCTGTGGCAAGGTTCTCTCTCATTTGCTTGATGAAATTGTAGTGCCTGTGCGTGGGGACTGTATATATTACATTCATTAAGCATGCGGTAGACACATGATAGTTTCATATATTGTTTGTGTCTTGTGGAAAGGAGTTGATTTCAGCTGGAAAAAAAAAAAAAATCTTACTGCGAGCTCTCACTAATCAAATATTCATTGATCGGGCTTCACAATCTAGGAACGTGTTATGTCCATTTTCCTTTGTCATATTCTGTCCACAGCCAAGGTGGCCGTTGCTATTCATCTAGCAAACCTGTGCTGCTTTTAATATTTCCAACCACATCATTCAAACTGCCAGCCTCTAATGAAATATACATACTGTAATATTCAGCACCTGTGCTTCAACTCCCCTGGTGGATCTCACAATCTCCTTTCATATTCAGGTTTCAAGAAAACGGCAGTATTCACCTCTGAAGATTACTGGAGGTCATTTTATGCAGAGGCAAATAAGATGGAATAAAAATCAGGAGAACGGCCTCTTAAAAATTCATGCTGTGTTTATCCCTGGCGTCATTTTGCTAAATCACAATGGGGTACAAGACAATGCATGGCGATAGGATCTATTTGGTTTATTTTCGTTGTCTCTGAACTGAGAGTCTCCTCAGGGACGCTGCCTGCCCTCCGCCCCGACCTTCTACTCACTTCTACTTCAGATTTCCCCCTTCTCTTTTCTTTTTTTTTAAATTCTTAATTATAAGTGCCCTAACTTTCAGACTCCATCGCTGTCTGTGAGGATTTGGAAAAAAAAAAAGAGCCCAGTAGTATTTGAAATCTTGCGAGAGTTTAGATTCATGTACAGTATATACACAGGATGTGAAATTAAATACTAAATGGATTTTTTTTCGGTTTGTTCTATGCTCTGGTTGTGCAGTTGCAAAAGTGAAAGTGGAGCAATTAGACAAGTTTTAAATGTGCGCTCCCTTGAAACCAGCACTATGGTGAAGATGTGTTCTACTTTGAAAGTTGTTGTTGGATGCTGAAATCCCTGAAGTCACAAAACCGCCATCCATAACATTCTTCTTCATTGAGCTAAGGTCCAACTGACAAGATTAAAACAAGCCCTTCAGATACTTGGGCGAATAATTGCAGTTAAGCCGTCTACCACTATTGTGTTTTCGTACCAGAGACTAAGGAATTGAATGAATAATGATTAATGAAGTGACACTGCTGTGTGACTGCTGGATATACCAGCAAACACATTGTTCGACATTTGCACATGGTGGCATGGCTGCCTTTGTCATCTCAGTGGGACAGTAACAATCTAAGAGCCGAGGACTTGAGCTCTGACTGGCTGAAGCAGCACGGAAATGACTTACATGTACAAGTCTTGAAGAAAGGTCTAATTAAAGCAGTGTCTGCAGCAGACACTATTTGGACATATGGTAAATGACACTAGCTGGTTTAAATCTATGTTATCTGACTGTGTGAAGAGCACTACTATATGATGCAAAAGTTGTTTGCTCCTGTTCCACTGAATCCAACTAATTTGTGTTAAAATAAAATAAACAGACTGTATGGTAGTTTGTCAGCTGGGAGGAAACAAGCTCAATGATTCTAATACGGGGCGACACAGTGATTCAATCTGTCCCCTCCGAGCAAGAAGGTCCCTGGTTCGTTTCCTGGACTGAGACCTTTCTGTGTGGAGTTTTCATGCGCTTCCTGTGTCTGTGTGGGTTCTCGCCGGGTTCTCTGGCTTCCTCCCACCTCCAAAAGCATACTGAGTTTAATTGGTCACTCTGAAGTGTAGGTGTGAATGTCAGTGTGAACTGTCTTTCATGTGGCCCTGCGATGAACAAAAAAATAAAGAAGAGAAGGAGATGGATGGTTGGAAATGGGATGCCAGGTGTGATTTCCCTGTCAGACTTCCAGTTCTGAACCACCCTCCTCCTCCTCTCAGTCTTTATCCAGTATCACTTCATCACTTTACCTCAATCCTTGCAAGATCCCGGTGAAGTTGAGATCTTTCATCTTTCACGTAGCAAGGCGGGGGAATGGTGGGGGGGCGGGTCAGCCAGGGTACCGGGCTTTACTGCATACCATTTATTTTAATCCCTCAGTCAAACCATTTTAGAAAGGACACAAAATTACTTTTTAAGTGAAAAATGGGGAAACTTTTGGATTCATTTATAAATGCTATTTCATTTTCACCTCGACTTCTGCCGGATCATTCTGGCCAAATTGACAGATATTTGATTCAGGTAAAATAGTTCAGTGTGAGGAATAGAAGAA
Source organism: Aeoliscus strigatus (assembly GCA_901007665.1). Classification (NCBI taxonomy): domain Eukaryota; kingdom Metazoa; phylum Chordata; class Actinopteri; order Syngnathiformes; family Centriscidae; genus Aeoliscus; species Aeoliscus strigatus. Next base: position 166,408 of record CAAKHB010007980.1, on the reverse strand, counting down.
TGAGGGTTCACCAGAGACCAGGTTATGATCCATTTATGAAATCTAAAACTACAGATTGTCACAGACCTCCCTTTCTGTAATCTATTTCACATAGCCTGGTTTTTGCAGAAACACATTAAACAGAAACTTTTGGACTTAAGCAAACACATCAGACAGTGGATAAACCATTTTCACACGCTGTGATTTCCTCGACAGATTGTTTTCGTTGACATTTCGGACATGTGCAATGATTCTCTTCAGCCACAGACAGGCGTAATGCCAGGTGTTTACAGCAGCCAACAATCAACTGTCTATTTTGACACAGAATTTCCAAGATCCTGTCAGATGGCGCACATATTACATGCTACATCAAGTACAACACACACACACACACACACATACACACACACATACACACATTGGGAAGAGATGGAGCGGCACACGGGTTGTTAAGCTTGTGGCTTGAATCAGTGGGATAGATCTGTTCTGCATGGAGCCTTGTCATTGCTGTCATCTTAATTTGGACTCGGCACATCCCGAAAATCACCCCTCTACAATCAACACACCCACCATCAATAGCTTCCTGTGTGCCATCTTCAGCAGAGTGGAAAATGGAGGGGACACCAACCACCGACTAGGTTAGGCCTCCCGCTCCGAGTCTAACAGAGCAAACTGCTTATCAAGCTCCAGTAGAAATTTCTGGAAATAAAAGACGCTTTTTATCTCTCTTTTGCAAATGCTTTCCCCTCATTCCATCAAGCACTCCCCTGTGAAATATATCCCTTTTACTCAAGCCAGAAACCCACAGGGGCCAAAAGCCTGTGAAGCCTCTTATTGAAATTGCCATCTTATCAGACGAAATATCGCTAAGACATCGCTTCACAAATAGAGTGGTAATAAGTCCCGGTCAAGTGAGGTGCCTTTTTATTTCAGTCCCCTTAGCGGACAATGAAGTAGTTTTTCTATTACCCCAGATATTTGTGAGATAAAATGGCATCACAGTGGTGGCCGACACTCCAGGCTCCAGCAGAGAACAGCTGTCAAAAACGGTGCTCGTTGAGAAAGAGGGGGAGAGACACACAGTATATTGGATTGTTTTTCATTCTGTCCTAGTGAACACGAAACAGAGCCCCGGAAATTAGTCTAGATGGAAAATTAGTGTCCGCACATGAAGGAAAGCAACTCTTGTCAAGAAATTTAATTTCATAGAAAGTCAAAGGAGAGAGACATTATTTCCCACCCCTCCTTGTGTCTACTTGAGGAAAAAAATGCCTCGAGCTCTCAATATCCAAACAGGTCTATGCACATTGTCTGCTGTGGACTTTGGAATCCCTCCCCTTATCTGTCATTCTGTCTCTTACCAATAAACTCACAGTTTATCCCCTCTCAATACTACCTGATTCTGGATATGCTCTAATCTCAAACCACTATCTTCAAAAGGCCATGTGCCATGCCTCTCTTTTGGGGCAGCATAAGATTGCCTCCTGGTAAGCACTTTCTGGGGAGCTCTGTAGGGATTGCTCTGTTTGATCTGCGCTACCTGGGATACAATAGAGCCACAGAGGAGGATCCCCTCTCTCTGATCTCTTCCACACGCCGGCAGCACACTCCCTCTCCCCACAGGCTGGGTTAATGCCTTCTGAGAAATACAACCTATTTCATAGCTGCTTTATTCCAGCTTTTTTTCAATTCCAATAGCTCAATGTCTCTAATCCAATTGGAGCTTTGAGATATCTGTGGTCACAGCCAAAGCCAAGCAGTGGTTCTCCAGAGCGAGGACACTGGAGATAAGAAAAACACCCTTACGTTGAAATACTGCTCTCACGCTTCCCTTTCTTCTGCAAATCTTGAAGCTTTATTTTAATAAATCTGTGGGGGG
>CAAKHB010007980.1:112883-164530 GCA_901007665.1 Aeoliscus strigatus | reverse complement strand
GGGGGGGGGGGGGGTCCAGTTGCAAAGTACTGCTAAAGATGAGACATAATTGAGAAGCACCAAAGTCCAGGGTTTATTTGGGTACAAACAGGCACCAGCACTTACTGGTCTACCTTTCATTCAAAAGCAATGAGATCTGACAACCTCCGGAGTTCTGTTCTCCATTAGATCTTACAAATCTGATATGAAGGTGCACTGCATCCACAGGCATCTGTGTGAGACGCAGCGAGCTGTAATCTTTGAAATCCTTTCTTCTTCTTATGAGATTCTGACAACAGTGATCGGTAAGGCTCTTTACCTCTGTAAGGTTCTTTACCTTTGTATACTAGTCCCCAGAGACCTTCAGGGTCATTGTGGTCATAAGTGACCATCACGCTCTCAAATTTGCATATGAATGGGTGGTGTATCACCTGGAGAGAGACAAACTACAGTGCATTATTGGGCTGATCAGTGGTGTCTTATGTTGATTTTCCACTACACAGTTACTGCATAGCGCTACTTGGCTCCACACCAGTGGTTTATCTGTTAGCCGGTGCTCTTTTGGGTACCTGCTGCCAGGGTTCCAAGCGTTCTGAGCTGACACTACAGTGACATTAACAGACTGCTGGGGTCTGGTTGGTCACAGAGAGAGCGTCGGCACAAGCACAACCATCAACACTAGAATCAACTGCCATTTTTAAATGCCAGCAATAGTGATCCAGTGAACCATTCTCACGTATTCCTCATTTCATGTTAATTTAACTTTAACTAATATCTATAGCATCACAGCTGAGTGATGGGTATTTATACTGGACATGATGATTCATTTCTTTCTCAGTCCACCTGTCCCACCCACCTGAGTTCTGCCAGTGTTGCCGACATGCTGTGCCTTAAGAGGCTGCTTCCTGTGTTCAGCCACGTGCTTGGTTAGTGCTCATTTAGTCGACATTATAAACTGGATTTTTAGTCTTTACAAAGAACAAGCAGCTCTTGTCACTGGAAGCGGCTGATGTTTTAGGCTTCACCCGCTGTCCAGGGCTTCTGTCACTGTAGTTGTGAGCACAGTTGTCAGTCAGTGATGAATCATAGCTCCTCATTGAGTGCTTGGCAAGAGTCAAAGAAAAAGCATTGCGCAGTGTATGAACGTTTCATTATAAACAGCCCGTGCACACAAAAGTCCTCTTTGTAGGATCCAGTGATATCTAGTGGTAAAGTTGTAGATTGCAGCCCCTTGATGCCTGCAGCATCCTGCAGTTCATTGAAAGATGATCCTAAATTCATACAAACCATTGTTCCCAACATTCTTATAACACACAGTTAGGTTAGTAGTAACCTGTTCGATCATAAAAATATAGAATATTCATTGATCACAATTTAGAAAGCGGACGTAATTGAGCAGTCCTGTATAGGACTCTATATATGTTATATAACATAAACAATTGAGCCCTGTTGTTATCGATATCAGAATGATAATGTACCTGCAAATTAAAGGTAGAGAAAGGCTTTACTTCCAGATTGTTTTAAATATTTGTTTCTTTGACGATGGCTGTTGGAATTGCGGAGGTCAGACATGTTTTCTGAACATCGTCAGAGTCAATAACATCCAGGAGCATCTGCTATACATAGAACATAGATTTCCTGTGATATAATCTCATAAAAAAGTGTCAAAATAATGTTGAAACAACAATATCATAGATAGATAGCAATTACTAATACCAGCCTTACAGCTTAATGTTGGTGGGAGAAAAGTAGCAACAACTATTTCATTTATTTACTTGTGAAGAACCAATTCCCAAACAGCCCAGCGTTACAAGCAAGAACACAATAGATATCGACATGTGGGGCACTAAGGGAGGATCTGACTCAATATTCACACACTGACTGGATGAAGTGTGATAAAAACAGTCACATAAATGGAGGTTTGAGAACAATCAAATAATCAGATTGAATTAGGAGAATTATGTGCCTCATAAACTCAGGAGATGACAACGGACTGATAAGATCACAGACTTTAAGCCAACATCAAGTCAAAACAAATACTGTCTCAGAAATAACCAGCAGAGAATTTAAATGAAGCCGATAGTATCAGTGAGTGAGCAAAAGGCCCTTAGGCTACTTCGCTCTTTACTTATTCCTTCTGTTCACAACAACAATCACCTCTTCGACTATAAATGGCTTAAACCTAATCACAATAAAGTAATGTGCATGTGTATCAGATCTCTCTGCCACTGGCTTTGACCCCGATACTCCAATTACTGAGTAATACATATGTTTACCAGCTCTCCTTCAGCGAGGGTCTGCTGCTACAAAGTCAAGACATGGTTTGATCTATTTTGTGGAATTTTCCCTTACAGGACAAAACTGTAAATGAGATCAGTCATTCAAAGGACGGGTATGCTGTGTCAGGCCTGTGCTATTATTGAAATTGTGTGTTGAATAGTGTGTGTGTGTGTGTGTCTGTTCTGGCCTTTGGGTGGACTGACATGACCCGCTGGCTTGTGCAATAGATCGTTTCATGTTGTGTCCTAAAGAGCTGATGGTCAGAGTCATAATACGACTGTCTCCTTGGTTTTATTCTTTCATCTATCTGCTCAGTTTCATATATCTGCTCAATATACAGTAGCAATTAAAATTCAATTATAAGCAGATGCAAAGAAATGACCTGCTTACTGGAATGTTCATTTCGCACATCTATTTCTCCTCTGTCACTCCTAATGCAATTACAGGAAAGCACTAATGCGCCAGCAGAGTGGAGATGGGCAGCGAACAGCGGGTTGAAGGGAAGACATGAGTCTGAAAAGTGATAATTGATATTGACATTTGTGGAAAAATTATTATACCTCCTCGTCCTTTGGCTACCTAGTGGGCTGTGACTGTGTGACATTCATTTAGGGGACTTTCACACCTACCTTGTTTGGTCCAGACTTTTGGACAGATTTGAATGCTCGATGGAAAACCATGATCCGGACCAAGGAACCAAAGTTTGGCCCGACCAAAGGAGGTGGTCTCGGTCTGGACCAAGCTGAACCATGGTTCGGACTTCTGCAGTGTGAAAGCTGTTTTTGGATAGTCTGGACTTTCCATCATTTAACAGGAAGTTCCAGTTGTCAGCCTGGACACAAAGAAAAAATACGTAAACATCACAAACATCATCATCAAATAAGTAGACACCACTTCCGGCACAGAGCCACGGCCCGCAGCATAGCTGGCAGTCGTCTTCTCCGTTCCAGCCACAGACGATAAATCTTCTGCATGACCAGAAAGACAACCCAACTAGACTCCATATTGAGCATGACGTTGCTGCTGCTGGTACTAATGCCATAACAGCATTTACTGTGTGGTAAACAACTGGCTCTTTTGAAACCAGAACCAAGGATCACATGTAGACACTGGAGCAAAAACGCAAACCTTGGTCAGGACTTTTAGGTGTGAAAGCCCCCTTAAAATATCAGCTGTTGGACATGCTTTTTTTTTCTTGTTTTCTGAAAAGTAAGAATAAAATTACAAGCAAAAGATGCTTTCAGTAAATCACTGACAACACAAAGAGCTGACAGTCGATTTGAACTATCGAGAAAAGTGCAAAACATCTACGGGCAGCATCTCTGTAAAAACTAAGAAAGGATGGGCTCTTAAAAAAAAAAAAAAAAGAAAATATTAATCCCTCCAGTTCATTCTGCTTTTGACAAGATAAAGCAATCACAGCACAGGGCTCAAATGTGGGAGGCTGCACAAACCAACTGGGAATCGACCACATAATGTCGGTAACTGCCGCAGTCCTACACAAGAGTATACACTTAATGCTTAAGTAGAATATGTAAGAGATGCTCGACCCTGAAAAGTGTGTGTTTGAGGGGACTCAAAGTGAATTAATCTGCTGATTCATACAAACAGTTAATAGATTCCCATCCCTTAGGCAATTAATAATGTGTGTGTTAGAATTGTATTTAACCCAAATCTTGATATTGGCCAACAACATTTTTGTAACTAAACCTAACCCAGCCACAGCATTAGAATATAATGACAAAAGTTCATAGTGGCGATCAGCAAACAAGACGTCCATACCTTAACCTGCTGGCTTCACACTTCACACTTCAACAACAGTGTTTTTATCGTTGAAGGACACTGTCATTTCTCTGTTACATCTTGGACCTGTCACAAATGAGAAACGTATGGTTACAAACTGAATTATTTGCCTAAACTCAGCAATTTCAATTTGTACAGGCTGCTGTATACAGAAGAAACAGAGCCAAGCAAAAACCTTTTATACACAAGTGCAAATACTCACACATAAAAGAGTTTGAAATGCATTCATACTGACAACTTGAAGTGGCTGTGGTTCCATGGCAGTGAAACATGATGGTTTATGTCAGGAGGTTACAACCAAACCTATAACTCTGTTCAAGCCTACAGGGGTTCAACGGATGTCTGTCCTTTTCATTAAGTCCCCGATGACAATGGAAGCTTATCTTTGGTCCTATGTCCATGTAAAACCTGGACTGGACCATTAATACCAATTTGAATTCAGACGTGGCTCAGAAAAGAACCGTTGTTTTCAAGGGTTCCATTCACAATGGCCACAGCCTCTTCTCAAGCCCTTTTTCCAGGCCTGTGTTTAACACCAACCCCCAATTTAAATACTGTCTCTTCCAACCAGATAAGATTTCCCAAAGCCCTCGAGTTTCATGTCATGTTACCATTCAAAAATGAGACCGTTGCGCTTGACTGCTTTCTGTTTAACATGATAATATCACAAGTACACTCTATGTACACTTTTCCTAAAGCACCAGAGACTCCTAATGAGGAGTCAGCTGAGACCTTGCTGCGAGGAAAGTGGCACTATTATAGTGTAAGTACATGTATAAGCGAAATGGGTCACACGAGATGAAGAGGAATCATGGTTACAGAGCAGGGAAATGTTGGAATAATGAACCAGGAGGGCTGATAAGGTCTTATGAAACTGAACTTAAATTAACAGCTTCAACACCATGTAGGTGGTAAATTGAGTTAGTATGAGGAGAATGGTCCATTGTAGTCCACATCATGTCACACAAAACATGTCCGTACAGATGTCATGGCAAAGAAAAGACAAAATTGCTCTTGGAAGCTAAGACATGAAAAGGAGAATAGTTCATATCCGGCCAACAATGTGACCCACGAGCTGCGAGCAAATGCATTTTAACTCACCTGCAATGAATTCTTGAAATCTCCGCTGACCAGCCACAGCCGTGGCTTTAAATAACGTTGCAACTAGTGCTGTATTCTTGCCATGTCAACAGTATAATGTAATTTATGGTGGTTTATATCATATTTGAACAGGGTGCTGTGTAGAACACCAGGAAACCCAGCACACCAATGTCGTGAATTAAACAAACCTTCTCTTGTTTATTACTACATCTCAGGAATGTACAATGTTTTTTGACCTGAAACTACTTGATTATTTCTGACATCTGTATTTGTTTTCTTTTGCAACCTGTGCAATAAACACACTGACCCAACTGGACATGTGAGACAATAGATTTGAAATAAAAAACAACGGAGATATTGAGTCCAACGTAGTCCCTTCATCTGTGACCATGGTTCAGATGTCCAATAATTGGTAGAAGTACAAGGTAAATATAACGATGGCAGCTGAGTTCAACCTGAGTGGACCAAACCTTCACTGAGAATTGTTTGTCAGAAACATGTGTTGTGAATGTTAACACGCTGCCTAAGGACTGGCTGGGCAACACAAAACAGAAAAAAGTTCTGCTTCTGAGGTTTTACAACGACATTACAAATACAGTGAAAATGGTCATGAGATGTCTGGAGTCTGAAGAACAAAGAGAAAATGTAAAGACAATTGTACGTCGAGTGTGTTTCTCATTTTAGTCAATGCAGAATCTGTCGTTTTCTACACTCAAGCACTCAGGAAATCGGATGGTCTAACCCACAAACTCCAGTCTGAAATGATCCAAAATACTTTTGTTTATTGTGTGTGTGTGTGTGTGTGTGTGTATATATGAACCCAAACTGTATGTTCACTGAGGTTCTGCTATCAATGTCCATTGTTCTTAGTCAAATGTTCACAACTGATGCTGAAATCCTGGGACATTGTGTTCCGTGAAGGATACATCAGCCATGTCCTTCCTTTCAGCAATTGTCAGGCGTATTCATAGAAACCTCAGAATTGGGGCAACCTTTCTTTGCCATGTGACACACTCCATCCACAAATGGAACTTTTTTTTTTTATTTCACAATTGTGAAGCAAAACGGCTGCAAAATAAAAGCTAGCCAGTGTGCAGTGGTCGTGAAAAGGGTAACAAGTTCTACAAATGTTCTGAAGTGTTGTTTTCTGCTTTATCAGTTAAAGGTTCTGGACACTGACATCTACTGACAGCAAATGTGACAAATGTAATGTTTTCTTCTGATTCCCTCTAAGTTACTCTTATTTCACTGTCATAAGTAAATGCTGCAAGAAATGAAAGTACATTTTTCCAAATGACAGCAATTTAGCTCACAGACAGGAGATTGTAAGGGATCTTATGCACACAGCCGATTTGATATGATATTTTCTTGTAATAACCGTCATTTCTTCACGCGGTGCCTTTCTTGGCTCCTTACCGGGTTTTGAATGACTACCTAGTGAATTACCTGTGGGAGTCGTTTCACTAATGGCTTTTTAATCACCTTGAAAATCACTATATCCACTGCAGAACCTGTTATCTTTGACTTGGAGAGAAACTTCTCACTTTTCCTTAATGATCCTTCCAAGCTGAGAGAGTCATTGTTTCTTTGTTTGGTGCATCTCGGATCAGGCCGGCTGGGTTCATTGTAAATAGCACTTTCATTTGCCTCTCCGATATAAGCACCGGTCATCCTACATCATCTCCAACATTGCAGCAACATGCCACTGGGAATAAAATAAGAGAGAAAAGATGAGAGATACCTCTGCCGAATATTGGGCTGTGGGTAATCAAAACTGAGTGAAATTCATAAAAAAGGCAGAATTCGACTTCCTTGGTGTAACATCAGTAAGAGAGTAACTAATAAGGGAATTAAAAGTGCTGTGGCTCAGAGACTTTCCCTGCCTCGCTAATCGATCATTTCCTCCTCTTGCAAACAAATACTGTGCTCAGTCACTCATGTTATTGTGGGTATAATAGAGCAAATGCAGAAGCATGAAAATGCCACCAGTTAAAGCGTAAACTCTTTTTGGAAATAAACCCAGAGTATCTTAAAATGCAGCTTGCACGTATTTGGCACTGTGTTACGTGGGGGCAGCTAAGAGTGAGTCACATTTTGCTCGGAGTATTTGCCAATTCACACCCAAAAAAAGGAAAATTAAAGTGATAGCATAATGGTTTGGAAAGACGCCAGAAGCCGAGATCCACATTATCGTATAAGCATACGGAAAACATTTAACCGCTTCACTGGGATCCTTTATTACTTTTTTAAATAAATTTGACTGCTTCAGCAGCAGCTAAAGGCAGCAGCAAGGGAATCTAAAGTGCTCCTTTGACATAAGAAGAGAAAAGAAAGGCTTTATTGTCATTGGACAGATTACAACCAAAGGCTGTTTTAAAAACATCCTCTGTGCAGCAGCTGCTAAAGGACAGCTTCAGTTCCCTCTGTCGGTGTCTCGGTCAGGGACACTGACAGACGTATTAGCTCCTTGTCTTTGACAAAAGCCTCACAGATATGGAGAGTAAATAAACAACACACAGAAGAGACCACACATCCCAAGTCCATGACCTTCTGCTACCAACGCATTCCCGTCTCTTTGTGTCCACCGATGGCCCTCTCTGCCAGTTAAATGGCATTAATCCATTCATATCCTACATTTTAAAGTAAATAAACAAAGCACCAAACAGTAGTTTACAGCGGCAGAGACGCCCAAGAGTAACTGGACTTTGCAGCAAAAGACAGGGAATCGATTCCTGTTTGCATGTACGTATGTGTTTCTCGTTTGCAAACAGCCCACACATAATCGACCGTAAACACTTTAGCAAACTAGTTGTGATACTTATATTTAATCTGAGCGACGTGAAAGCGTAGTTGGGTTGAGGCAGAGACGAGCTGGAGCATTATGACGAGCTGTGTCATAATAACCAAAGAGGATTTACATTAGCGTTAATGGACATTGGTATCAGGCAACTTAGAACACAAGAGCTTTTGGAGACAATGGGAGGGGGGAAAAAAGTAAAATGATGCTTCTCCAGACTGGTAAAGATTCGTCCATCGTCCTCATTACAAAGGGTCTCATGCACACACCAGGAAGAAAATGCAGACCTTGACCTTGCCTTTTAAAGGTCAGCCCATCATTGTTTTTTAACCAGCGGTGAATTTGTATGAAACGAGAGATGTCACACATCGAGGGCTGAGGAGGGTGAACAGTTTTTTGGACCAATGTTTGCCCCTTGGAGGTGATCCATAATTCATGGAGAAGTCATGCACTTGTCACAGTGGCTCTGTGTGGTGAATTGCACACTGAAGAGTCGTGTTGGTGAATGACAAACACAATTATACTGCATCTTCCAACATCATCCGGCTACAGTTACACAGAATGGTTTTGGATTTCTGCCTCATATAAACACCCCTTCCAAACCCTGTGTTCAGTCTGTGTAGATGCACGCTGCCAACATGCATTGCTAGTTCACCGAGCATGATTCAGTTAGCGTCATCTATGGAGGTGGCGAATTGAGAACTGAAGAAAGGAATGGATTTTCCGCCAATGAGACAGTTTCACTCACTCAGGGATGCTGTTCATGTCCTCTGCATTAGCTGAATGGCATCTGCCTCATTCAGTGGCATTTTCACCATTTTAATGTTCATGTGTGTGATTTTTACAGGCAGAATACTGGCAGACAAAAAAAACCTTTTTATCGTTTCTATGACCTAATATTTCTCAATTAAATACATCCACTATGGATACTGACCTTCCATTTTTGTGTTTGCTTGCAGGGATTTTATAACCTTCTTCAAAGCTCAGAAGAAGAATCAAAAGCGGTGACAAGTGGATCATCAATCAGGTCTAACAAACAGAAAAAAATTGACTGTCCAGCCTAAATGAAAAAAAAGAAGCAGCCAGTCTTGTAGACAGGGTGCTGAATAAACATCAGACAAATAAGACCACGTCCCTTTACAGCTGCAGTCAAACCTGAGGGGAATGTGACCTGTGACCTCCTACTTTTATTGCTCGTCACCAGATCTGATGCACCTGTGGGAGAGAGAACAAGGTATGGGGCAAGTGAAGTTATGCTAGAGTGAAAACTCATTGTGATGTCATCGTCCTGTGCAACAAAAAATCCTTCCTCCAACAGAACTTTAGAGAGACACTGTTACAATTTCTAATTACACGTACCAAGTAATTGAAATGTTCTCTGTGATTTGGGGGTTGCTATGGACACAGAATAGCTCAGTTAGAGCAGACCGTTAAGTAGTTCCTCCAATGTTCCCAGCTACTTAACGCACCCACGGTGACACCCTACAGCCAGCAGAGGGGCCAACCTACAGGAACACGACACAAAAACTGCTGATACTACCAATCTTCATAGTTCCTTACACAACACCACCAGAAAACTATTTGAATGATTTGTGAATTGAATCTCTTGGAGATGAATACAATTATCTATCAATATCAATCTACAGCTGTGTCATCACCTGCTATCTGAAACATGGAACTTCCCATTGGGGAATTCATAACAACGAGTGTGTTTTGTTCAAGAGCTTTTGTTGTTGTTTCCCCCATGCATTTCTTTCTGCCAGGCTGACATGTCAAAGGTTATCTCATCTTGGCAACTTGTCATTTTATCATAGTTTCCCAACCTCCCACTGGCAATCATGAACGAAGTGAAATTTGATAGCACCAGCAAGTTCAGTTTGTGGTTTAAGTTTCTAAAATCAACTCTTCTACCACAGTCGCCACTCTTGTAGCACCTGTTTCTTATCACTAAGTTGTAGATATTGCTGTGATGTAATTTCACAGTGACTTCATGAATATGTGCAGCACATCCAAAGACTCATTTTGCATGACTGAACTGTAAGATTATTGTTTTGGACTCTTTCAGAAAGCACCACAAACTGACAGATTTCATGATATGTCAAGTAGAAGCTTTGTCACTAAATATAATTGATATGCACAAAATATCTTTGAGAAGACTAAGACAGGCAGGTGACTAAAAGATGTGTTCCCATATCTCCTTTGACAGTCAATTACCGAATCAATAAATAGATTAATTTGGATTTAGAGATCATTAATATCTCATCCGGTTGTGGTAGTGTAGTGGGAGATTGGATAAATACTCAAAGATGTGAAGGGAGTAGGTGGAAGGAAAGAGATTCTCTATAAAGTAATATTCTGTCTCCATGTTATCAAATAAATTGTCAAATCTTCACCAAAGTTCCCCCTCACAGACATTTTAACCCCTAATCTGAGTATTGAAGGACTTAACTGATTCGTTGATACCACTCATTGCCCTAAGAATTCATCTTAATATCTTTTGGTACAGATCATCACCTAATTACCACTGACAAAGAGCAGCTGGGAGGTATATGGTATTAGAGGAAGTAATGATCCACTGGCACTGAGAACAGAGAGCGAGATATCGAAATAATGTAGATATTTAATGTGCTGATGACTCTAACAGAAAGCTGCACAGGAGAAACTGGATTTGATGATTTACAGTTTCAGGAATATTAACTTACCATTTCTTAGTTCAGATTATAGTACATTTTCAGCATGATGTGAATGAAATTTGGACATTCAGACGTCTTTAATGGCGAATTTAATGGCTCTTTAAGTGTGTAAGCCCTAATGAAAATGCTGACCTGCACCTGCCTTCAGGAGGAGTTTAAGTGTCCTACTTTCAGGAGAACTTCAACCTGAGGCTGGTGTGGTTTTCTTACTCTCCAAACTTTATCTTGGAGTCGTGTGGCCAAGAGTCACACTGTAGTGTTTGTTTACATGCAGTTTGCTGTTTATGCTGATGCATCTTCTCATATGCTATAAGAGCCTCAGGCTGGAGGGAAGATATCAGCTCCGTACGGAGAAATTCAAATCTCGTGAAACAGTTTATAAGCAAATATTTCCTCCACATTGAATAAGGAATAATGAATGAGGTATTGTGTAGATCTATCATGAAATATAATTTGTATTTATTTATTTAAACACGACAGGGTATATTGATGAAATGAATAAAACATTTGTAAATATGCAAGATTTTAGCCATGGGTAGGTCCCGTCTTTTGTCCTCCAGCCAGTGCCAGCTTAGTGCATTGCACAATGTCCTATTGTTTGAATATTTGAGATGAATAGAGAGGGTGGTTGGAAATATAGACTTAATTTATCATAAAAAATAAAGACGCACCTTCTGGCCTCCTGATAGGTGGAGTTTTCACAGACAGTGAATACGTTTCGTTTCACCTTTACAACCAAACTGAGTCTCTGGTCAACCCACCAATTCCCAAACTACTGAAAGATGTTAATGTAATTCTCAGAGATGAGTATCGCCCTAGCGGTGCCGCTGACAGCTTTGGCTCCACTGAGCACTCTGAGGACAGGAAATGTTTGCTGGCTAATGTTAGACCTGCTGTCAACTCAGACTGACACTGTGAGTGCAGAGTGGTGCAAGCAAGGACAAAGTGACCGCGAGCACGTGGGACAATATGCATCCTGGCACTGCAGGCTGGCAGGTGTGTGTGTGTGTGCGTGATCTAGCTGGAGTAGAAATTTAGAGTACAGACACTGAATGACAGATGGGTACGCGTCCAATAACGTCCAGAGGACTGACATAGGGAATTAAGTGTCTATGACACACTCGTCGGAACTGTAGCGACACTCAGATTTGAGTAGAGCTAAATAAATTTCCATGCAGGAAATATTTTGAAATGCTGCCAATGCTTTGCCAGGAAACGTCTTTAAAAGCCCTTAATTTAATGTGGAAGTATCTAAGTGCTGTGCAGAGTTCTGAAGAGATTTTTGAGGGGAAAAATTAACTCAATTCATTCAATTCTAAAAATGTACACTTGACTTATTCTTCTGCATAAAACCATTCCTTTCTATTATTTTCTTCTTCATCTTTAAGAAAAGCTTTCTTCTCAAGTTCAATGAGAACTTCAATGAAAAGGGCTGCAATTTTCTCCAACTCTGACATATTTCTACCCATTTTATACCTCTGCCAGAGTCAGTCAATAGCTCTCAGTCCATGTTTTTGTAGTTACTGGCCACCCGCTTTGCATGTACATCTGTTCCCAAACATGTTGGCCCCCATTTGCACTGAAGACTGTATTTGTATTGCCAGTCAGGTCAGGAAAGTTACATCAAACATGATCTGATTTGAAGCAAAAGCAATGATGCCACCATGTGTTGAATTTGAGAATGACTGAACATGACGATGGAACAGTGGAGGATATGTGCACCATGACATCAAGGCCTTGAGAGTGACCATCTGATTGGTTGGATGCTTTTTACCAAAATGGTCATGGTGGCTTGATACAGAAAGTATTACTACAACAACTACTACTGCCAGTTATTTTAATGCCATGTATGTAAACTGCCACTCACTTAATACGTTTACTCTCGGTGGAACTACATCCAGACACCTTCATGATGTGCTCCACTTGCAGTCAGAGTTGAAATTTGAGTTGTTTTCTGAGCCTCTGACATGAAGTTGCTAAGTGGAACACTCTGAGAATGTTGTCTGCCAAAGACTTCGGTCCTACTGAGCGGACCCCAAGGTCAGAATCCAAGACGGCGGTGCGTAGCATTAGCTGTATTAGCAGTTTAGCTATAAACCACGTTTTTACTGTTTTGTAGCATGAACATCGTTTGTTTGTTGTTTGTTTCAACGACTCATACACAAAACTGCTTCATTTTCTATCGAAGGGAAAGTCGTTACCATATACTGTGTTGCAAACAAGTTCTTTTTCACCACGAGTTGACGACTTGTCTGCTGTAAGTGGATCGCACCACGGGCGTGCGTCAATGGTCCTATCCTTTGGCTTTTATCAGTTTCCAATTCCATCAAGCATCATCAACATCATTTTACAACATCTGAGGACTCTTTTGCAGAGATTTCAATGTCATTTCAATGACCACGTCTGGTATGTCAAAGGGGCTTCTTCCTCATCCTCCCCTCTTGTTCAGCTGAGCAGCAACAAGTTGTACCCCAGCCACGCGTACAGGTACAACTCAATACTTCGCAGGAAACTTTGAGTAGCACTCTGCAATGTTCTGACAACTCCAAGCACATTGATATTTAGATTCTATCAGGGTTAACCAATAAACTCTCTAATAATCTTGCCTCAGATGTACTTCAAGTTTGCTTCTGATAACGCTGCTGGGGGGATCGATGAAAAGGGATCGATACATGACAAATCAATTTCATCAATAATCATGGAGATTAGAGAAGCAGCGCTGTGGACAGTATGGCACTCTCCTTTTTACAGCTTTAAGGACAGGTGCACTTCAATGTCACCGATTTTCATTTTAATTCCACATTAATTGATTGATGTTTCCTTCCACGTTATCAGTTAAACCCTAACCCACTTACCAGCAACTTTTCCAATACAATTAATCACGTAAATCGCCTCCGCCACTTATTATACAGCACACTGGTGCAAGACGTGCATTTTAAAATGCTCGACTAATCGTCTGAGCAAAGTAAATGTGATGATGATGATGACGGCTTAGTAAACATTCAGAGGGGCTTTTGTTGCCATACACCCAAAGATCCAACTGTGATTAACAAACTCATTAGATTCCCATGTATTTCTGTTGTATCTTATTCCGGCCTGAAGACAAACATGCTGTGTATTATCACCTACGACGTCTCATGGTGGAGCTCCTGATATTCATTCAGCCATGTTATACATGTCTATTAAGGATCACTAGAATGCGCACACACACCCTCCCTCCCCCTAACCCTTTTAATAAGCCAGTGCATTAGATTATCCCTCAGCCTGAGGGGGCAGTTTCATTTCCATTTGCTTAGTTCCATTTTATATTAGATGTGTCAAAAAAATGCGTTGGACATCAGTTGTGAGTGCATGATGATACACTATACTCTTGGCAGAATCAGTATTCCATTTCTACAGGAGCTGAGGAATTGAACCGATAAACCTTCTGATTTCTAGACAGCCTATCTCGCCCCCTGGTGGACACTGGACATAACACCACTGAACAGGGTGGTTTTGCAGTCTGTCCTTGAGTGACAAATCATTAGTCAATTCAATTTACCAAAAGTTGCACTGTATCTGTTCCCATGATAGATGAAAGACCAGTGAAACATTAAAATCCTGACAGAAGGATTCCTTTTGCACAAACAGTATTTGAGCATCGAGGGGGAGGATGGCCTGTAGATGGGCATAGGTAGGTTAATCAAAAAGAACTGGTTACAGTTTTCCTGCCTCTATAAATGAATGTCAAAGGGGATCTTCATGGAGACTGACAAAGCAGTCACTCAAACTTATGGCTGAGTCTGCTCAGCATGTAAATTATTGACAAAGAATTCTGTTCGAAAGTGGAATACTAAAGTAGTATTCATTAAACCAGGCTCATTACTGAGGCCTAGGGCCTCCATTATGAAGACCGTATACTGTGTGTGGAAATACAGTTTGGGAATACTGTTGTCTGTCATGAACTCGAACACAAAGTGGATACATTCACACACAAAACACACACACACACACACACACAGAGAGAGAGAGAGAGAGAGAGAGAGAATGTACAAAGTGCACCTGTATCCCCTCTAAACCCCAGATTCTATAAACATCCAGTCTGAATTCAGTCATGATCTTTCCCGGTCTCTCTCTCTTATCATTGAAGGGCAGCTCTTCATTGTAGAGGGATGAATTGTGATAAATAGTAATGATAAAATACAATATATATGTGTATAATTATGATAAAAAATATACACAATTCATATGTAACTGGTCACTATTAAGGCATAATATAATGTCACACTAAATAATATCATTTTAATTAATATAATGGCACACGAAGCAATATCATTTTAATTTAGCGAAAACAACTGAAAGAAGACAGACCTAGAGCAGCTCAGTGTGTGTGTGTGGGGGGGGGGGGTACACTGAGATATGCGAAACGCTTTTCTTGAACACTTTTGTTCCTGTATACTCGCCGTACTTTACTATTAAAGTTGCTCTAACCGGAAGTCCCACCCCTTTCCATCCCCTCTACGACAGGCCGAGTGAGTTTCACATTCTCACGTTAACAAATTCCCAAATTCAATCATCCTCCATCCGACTTAACGCTTACTGTAAAACAATCATTGTGGTGTAGTTATACTGTGTTTATTCATTTGTTATAACTGAAGCTATCTATTTCTTCTGTTGAACTTCGCTTCGCACTGCTATAACCGATAAACTGACACCGTCTTTCTGCCGTCTCCCACAGCATTCTGTCCGCTGACCCGGCAGCATGGTAAGGATTCATTCCGTTATTCTAAAGCAGTGTGTGCCTGTGGTAGCCCGGCGATGTTCAAAATCCCTACGTTCATGTACATTGTACGAGTGACTGACGAACGATCCTGGGAAGGGTTGCTAGCATAAGTTAGCAATAGCATATGTTAGCATTAGCACAGTGCCGTTGCCTGTTTTCAAATAAGTGACATGTTAAACTTAATTGTCAGCATTTACCCACTGTGGAGTTTAAATATCACAAGTTGATAACAGATTTCCAAGACGAAGTGGTTTGGAAGCCTTTTCCGGCGACGAGTTGCTCAGGCGCATTCTTGCCCTCTGCAAGAGTCCAAACATCGCAGGCTGCTGTGCCCGTGATGCGTTCACAGACTTGCAAGAATAGCAATGGGCCAAGTGCTGCGTTTCGGTTTTTACAGAAACTCCAGTTCCACCGGCCCACGAACAACAGTTTAGCTCTTTATTGTCGTCTTGCTCTATTATGACAGAAACATAACTTCGGTTCTTATTTCATGTAGCCTCGCAAGATAGAAGAAATCAAAGATTTCCTGCTGACGGCCAGGAGGAAGGATGCCAAGTGTAAGTTATTCACTGGGGGTGGGGTCCAACAGCACGTTGAATGCCACACTGTTGAAAACATGGGACACAATTAGTTTGTGTCCAACATTAGCAAGAAACTCTAATGCTGATTAAATGGGGTGTGCTTGATTGAAAATGCATGCACTAGGCAACGGGAAGTTGCTGTGTGCTGACAGAACATAGATTAATGGTACGTACTGCAGTGTTTGTCAGACAAAATCTGTACCTGATTCGTCTGGCGACTGCGATCAGCAAGTTGTCCAAACATCTCGGGCTGCTGTGCCTATGATGCATTTACACGCTTGCAAGAATAAGGATGGACCAAGTGCTGAGTTTCGATCTCCTACAGAAACATCAGTTCCACCGGTCCACTTACATCTGATTGATATTTCAAAGTCTGATACAAACACTCTCTCTGTATGTATCCCTACAATAACATTTAACAAAAGCAGGTGTTATGTTCTGAAGACCTTTGGATTGGATTGTCTTGTCGAATGCCAGTTCAATCTGAGGGAGGAGATCGAGTTTACCTTTATTGAAAACGCTAGCACGTAAAGTCTGGACGTTATGCTGAATTTGAAGAAACCCTCTTTTTTTGCAGCCGTAAAGATCAAGAAGAACAAGGACAATGTTAAGTTCAAGGTGCGCTGCAGCAGATACCTGTACACCCTCGTCATCACAGACAAGGAGAAGGCTGAGAAGCTCAAGCAGTCACTTCCCCCAGGTCAGTAGAAAGTCATGTCAACAATTGTGGCATTTGACATGAATGGATTGTCCTTAATTATCCTTGTTGTTGCCAAAACACCGGTCCACACTAATGAAATCAGAATCATACTCAGGTTAGCAGTCAGAAGTGATTCTCATTTCTCCTTCAATTAAGAAGGCAGACAAGATGTTCTAAGGTGGTCTTAATGCAACAAAGATATATTTTGAAGTTCCTGACTAAGAAGTTAAAACAAGGATTTAAATATCTTGTCTGAATGGGCACTAAAAGCAAACATCTGCCCCCCACCTCCAGTTGTAAATGAATCATCCAAATGGTAGAAAATGTTTCATCATGTCTACTTGTGTGATATCTCACAACTTGTTTGTCTTTACAGGTCTGGCTGTCAAGGAGCTGAAGTAAAATCACCATGTACAGTTCATTGTAATAAAAATCGGGAAAAAAAACTTGTTGGTTGTTTGGTTTTTTTGTTTTGTTCAGTCATGATGCAATAAAGAACTTGATACACATGAGTAATTTAGCACATTGTTTATTGCATTATTACTAATTGTGATACTTGTATTACTATAGTCTTAGTGGTGAGATTAAAGGTGCAATAGAAAAAAAATTACCAGCACGAATTCAATATTCATACATTTAAACCGTAGCTGAGATGTAACCAGGTGGCTGCTGTCCGTAGAATGTGATTGTCCTTTCTGGCCACCAGAGGGCAATGTAGTCAGTTTTCTCACAATGGGACACTTGGCTGAAATGGGAAAGATACGGGCACCTCCTCAGTCCATCCATCTCCTACCGTCCAGCCCGCTCCTCTTACCGGTAGAACGACATCACCAACTCAACGGAGTGGCGTCTTTCCCTGCGCGCTCCCGCGCCTCCTCACACCCTCGCGCTTACTCGTGCGCGTCCCCACGCTCAGAGCTGACGGTCCGCGCTCACTGAGACATGGGCGCCGTGTGACTCCCGTATTTCTTCAAAACAGGAATGTAATTCCTCTTTGCGGTGTTGTCGCTGTTCCTCCCGGACGTCCCGCTCGGAGTTGGCGCACATGTGACCGCCAGCAGTGTTTCCGAACACCGACAATGTTCCTGTGTCTCAGCCTTTGTTTGATATGAGACGGAACTGAGCGCAAACTGCCCGCACAACCACACACAGGCTCTCCGAACTTTTTCTCTCCGGGCAGGGATGTCTTCGGCCCGGGTGGTGGATTACATTGCTCCCTGGTGGACTTACTGGCTTCACAATTTCCCTCATATCAACCTGAGGCTCCAGCCCACTGACAACAGCTTCAACCCGGAGGAGGAGAACTACCAGCAGGTCAGTGGGGGCGATGGGACACAAGAAAAACTGGGACACAGTGCCGTGTTGAAAATGTCCTTCAATAAAAGTGTTAATGACTCTGTCAGCATTAATGTGTTTGTCATCAGGAGTGAATGCACTATGCCTCAAACACTAATGAATGAGGTGAAACAATAAAAGCCAGTTAAAAAATAAGTATAAAATGAAACAATCCAGAAAGGTAGAATGTTAAAATAGAGGAAATATAATAAAATGTGACTATAAACACATAAATAAGCCAGGCATACAAATAGACAAATGTTGATGATGAATACCATTAAAAAATAATGTTATATCCACATGATGGTGATAAAAGAATACATCGGTCTCCTTCAGTCCTAAAAGACACTCAAAGATGCCTTGTAAAGAGCTTAATGAACTTTGAACTCTTTACCACAAACTGAATGTGCTTGTTTATTTTGGTCTGTGGTCTGGTCTGTGTGGGATTTTGCTGAAGTGCACAGAAAACACATGTGAATTATGAGCATGTTTTTAAGGGCTATCCATTTTCTGACAGACGCACACTTGTGTGTCAGTGTGTCACCCATGGGAGTCAAAGCAGTTCCCCTCCACCTCCAGAGGCCTGGACACGAGTGTTTCACACAGGGATCCACTGTGGGAAGACTAATGACCTGCGAATGAACACACGTCAAGCAGCGTGAATCATTTATTGGTTCACTGTTAAATTTTTTAAAGGGTACAACTTTGTTACATCACGCTGAGAATAAGTGGCATTTAACGTCATCGCTGCGGTGTCACAGCCCCATGGTTTTTCACCATGAGGTAAGGGGATGTCCACAGGCCCAACAGAGTCGGGGAGGACTCGTCCATGTGAAAAAGGGGCATGAAAGAGCTTCAATGTTCCTGAACTGCACAGCTGTTTTCAGAGCCACAGTGGTGAGGAGATGTGGTGAAGAGATATACGCCAGGACACTTGCTCTACGGCTCTGCACAAAGGCAGAAGATTATAGCTGGAATATTTTGCTTCATGCACCACTGAAGTAGGAGAAAACGTATCCAGTCCTCTTTATACATCCATAGTTTCCATCTGTTGCTAACTGTCGTCCAACTATCTAGGAGCAAAAAGACGCACTGTTTGACCTCCGATGGCCTCGTACGTCGTCTGCCTTGTTTGCACACAATAAAGGACCAGTTACAGTAATATCAGACCCTTTGAATCAATTTCGACGCTCACACGTTGAAACAGGTTGGAAAACACAGGAATGATCCTTTAATCCTCTTTGCTCACACACCTTCATAGTCTGAGTCATCATTATTATCAGGACTATACCTGATACCTGATAAACGTAGACACCAGCTTTTTTACTTGTCCTGTAACAGCATTCCTGCTGCTTCCCGTCACCATATTTCTCAATTGCCTGACCGCGCACTGATGGCAAATGCGCATCAACACAAATTTTTATCAGTTGGATCAGTTTACATACTTACTTTTCAGATATTTCCTCTGGATTTTATTGTGCCAACTGTAAAATAAAATTATTACTATTCATCACTACAGAAATCTATGGAGAATTTTAGTGTTTCTTACCGTCACAGTATGACACAATAATGTGAAAGCCCTTCGCATGAACCCGAAGCTCCTCACTAACTCTGGGAGCAAGTGAACTGGAATTTCGCAGGTATCACGGAAGAGATGGAAGCAAAGTGAGGGAGAAAATTGTTGTTTTGCCGTGCTGCCAGTTTCCATTCTTGGTGCTGCAAAGGAAGTAGACTGTGGGTCATGGTGTGTGCAGGGGGGAGGGTGGTGAGTCTCAGCAGGAGAGCAGCTCTTCCTTCTGGGAAGACTGTCAGCCACAAGCAGCGAGTCTACCAAGAGTGGGAATTCCCCGTCACCGCCACTGTCAACATCCCTTGATCTCTGTGAATGTCTTTCTGTGGTCTCTCAAGTGAAAAAGACAGGAGGCCAAAAGCACCACTTTTATTTATGCATCTCAGCCACGGATACATTCTGTTTGCATGGAGGTTCATCTCAAGTGATAAGTGTGATGTGGTTCATGTTCCCGTCATGGTATGTGTGAGTTTCAATCTTCATAGTTTGCAGGCTGTTAGCAGTTAAAGTAGGTCCTACGGGTGCTACTGTTTATCCTTGAAGCTGCAGGTGGTGTCGCCCGCTATCCCAGAGTGACTCTTCTCTTAATGTAGGTCATGAATCTTTCACGCTTTCTCATCTTTCTTATTAAGCCCAAATCATTCCACCCGTGTCTGAAGAATGTCTCCAGGCACAGTGTTGTTTTCTTCACTGTCAGTCAGCGTCTTTGAGGACGTGGAGGAAGGCTACGGGCTCACTTGAGAAGACCTAAGCTGCCCTGAAAACCTGATTTGTGAATTTTTTTGACAATGTATTATTTTTGTGCTATTTTTGTGAGTCTTTGTTTTTATGGATAAAGTGACAAAAATTTAAATATTATTGATTAATGATTCATGCATGCAGAGTGATTCATCACTAATTCACTATCATGAAGATGTGTGTGTGTGTGTGTGTGTGGTAGTACCATGTTGTGATTTCAACGCATTTTAACTCATAGATCAAACCGAAAAACAAATAGTTGAGCCTGCAGAGCATCATTATTTTCAGAATATAGAATACACCCTGGAGAGGTAATTGTTCCCGGCCCTCAACAGGAAGCCATCGAACATGGTGGCGTGCAAGACTTCCTGCACAAACCCTTGTGAATGGTGTGTGAATGGTGCAGCACATGTCACAGTTTCAACCTGATACACGCTGTTCAGGCCATTGGCTCCCCAGTCCTTCGTGGGCTGTCAAGCTTAATTTCAATCGTCACTTCCAGTTGTGATCGTCTCGCAGCAATCTTCTATGCTGTTAAGAGGATGAAGAATGGCAGGGAGGTGATATTTTGCCCCTGGATGTCCATGAATAGCTACCAGCTAAAGGAGAAAGTAGTCAGACAGTGAAACATCTACAGTCAAAGCAATTCCATTTTGTACGGTGTTTTATAGCAACTACACTCCTGGTGTTGGGGGAGTGGGAGTGGGGAGTGGCAATGGCCATTGATTCGGTTTGAATATCTCGTCCCGCAATGATTCCTGATCAGTTCGCAGTGTGAAAGACTTTCATCATTTTCATGATTAATATGACAAACACAAAAGCTAATAATGTTCATGTAGGTTTTTGAGCCTGAGAAAAAGTCAAAAAAGCGCACATGACGAATATTTATGTGTAGTAGTATTTTCACGGAAGGTACTTGAGCATGAGTGTGAATTAAACACCAGACTAAAGTGGTTTGATGATGTGAAGAGCGTGATGCAAAATGTAAAATGATGTCACACTTTGGCCTCAGTAAGACTTTCACTGCTTTGTGCAGCAGTCAGAAAAACACAGGAACTTAACAAATAACGGTCAGGTCAGTTTTATGGGATCTGGTTCTCAAGTAGACCCAGTTTATTTTATTTCAAATGTATTTGATGAGTCAGTAAATCGGTGCCATGTTTAATGGAGAAGAATGCAAGTTCCGAGGCCAAATGCCTCGTCAGGGGAATTTTAATGGGCAGTGGTTTTAGGACAATCCTGAATTCCGGTGCTGGCTCAGGGCCACTGAGTGTGACGGAATGTAAGAGATTGTGATCTTTCCGTGTGTGTGTGTGTGTGTGTGCTAGGTTACTTACACCCGGTTGGACACTGCTATTGTCAGTGATGTGGGATGTCCACCAGCTGAATCACCTGACCAGAGCTTCTCCTCTAATTGCTGTCCTCCAACAATAACCAGGCTTTTCTTCTTCATCATGGCGTCACATGCTTTTTGGGGAAATTTTGTACTGCTGCAGTAAACTGCAGTTCAGGATTCAATGTGCTTGAAACCAAAGTTTGAATCATTTAAACTTCTGTCATGCAACGTCTGATCAGGAACCTACCAAACGCAATACCTGAAAATAATCTGACAGCTGATTTCTGCGTAGTCCGGAGAAGTTCTTGCTCTTGAAAGTTGAATGTGTCATTCATCAACACATGAAAAGGTTGTTTTGAGTTATGCAGCGATGTTCAAACTGTCTTCACACCTTTCAGATGAATTGTTAAATCTTCAGTGGCAGACACACCACATGGAGTTACAAAGGATTTTGCTCCGCTGTGCTTCAGGAGCAGTCTGAATGTAATTTCTCTACGCAAGCTTCTACTTATTACCCGTTTGTGTCATGAAGACACGCAGATACATTCACTTGCAATGTCCCCTCCGGCTATGGGAGGTCATTAAACACAATCTATCTATGTAATACTTGAAGCTAGGGATTATCATCACCTGACTTGATGGATAATACATCTGAGGTCTGGCGTGATAAGATCGCACAACCAATTCTCACACTGATGCAACCAAATTCCAAGGACTACTCATGGTGCTGAGGGTTTACGTTTCCCTACGCCTGTGCATTTCTTGGGTGTGAAGAGCACAACAGGAATCTTCAGTCAGATAAATGCACACATCTTCTCCTTAAAGCTGCGTGAACTGGGACATGCAGATCCACACAGGCGAATTCCCCTCCAGCAGAATCAACAATGAAAGTCTGCTCTTCCGTGGAAGCAATGAGGGGGTTGGGTTTCCTTTGTTGTGGTCGTGTCGCATCAGAATCCTGACCCTTAACTCCCCCCAGGGGAGGGTTTGGGCTTCGGGTGTGAAGGAAATTGGAAGCTAATATACCTTACAAGACTGCAAAAATGAGTAGATTCTGTGAAGAGAACCATCTCCTAGCAAGACACCAGTGAAGGCTTGATATACGAAGAGGAATATACCCTTGAGCAAGGGACTGAACCCCCAACTGCTTCCCCAGTGCCTCTGTGTGTTGGCACAGTGCTTGATGGTTTAAACGTAGAAAAACTATTTTTCCATTGGATCAATAAAATATGTCTTCTTCTCCTTCGGTTTATCTTGCTAAAGTGATGAGGGCAACAAGAGAGTTCAGCTCTACCGGTTTAAAGAATCCTTTAGCCATTCTTCCTCCCTTTCCCCCCTCCTATCTCCTCATGGATCACTTTACTGGGACTTAATGGCATCCCAGCTGTGAACAGGGGAAGGCCAAGCCGAGTGCACTGTGCCGGAAAGACCCCCAGTCCCTGGGGCACTCAAGCGACTGTCAGAGTGGGACAGTCAGCAATGTGGAGGGAGACAGTGAGTCAGACTGTTCCACTGATAACGGGGGATGGGGGCTTTGCCTCGCTGTGATTCCCTTTTACGTTGTACATCTCACTTGGCAGCCCTCATTCAAAGCTTTGTGGTGTTTGAAATTCACCAACGAGGGCCAAACAACATTTACTTAATCTTGAGTGTTGAATACATACGATGTTGAAGAAGTTGTTTCATATAGACAGAGCTTGGTGACTGACCATGTAACAACCCTTCACCCTATGTTGGAGTTTAACGACGTGCTTGAGGATGTTGTTTAATGTCTGTACATGCCAAAGAACTCAGCCAGTTACAAGTTCTGTCCCCAGTCCTTTTCTTTATGACTTGTGAGACAGATGTTTCCTCCCACTCACTGGAATGTCTTAATTCAGTTCATGCTTATTCCAACAATGACCTCATTTGGTTTAAGAATATGCCGTTAACATGTCAGCATTTGGTCCTAATCTGGCTAACACAAGTATTGCAGTCTACACAAACAACATTTCCCCAAAAGTTGAGTGTTCGTTTGTATGTGAAGCGTTTAGATTCACACTAAAGGGAATGTTACTGTACTCATGCAAAGACTGTCCCAGGAGACGCCCTCCACCTACGCATCTTCCTTGTGCATGTCTTCAGACGACCCATCATATCACTTAGGGTGCTGGGAGCACCACTCCAGACTCCTGGATTTCCACTGTCAAAGGACTTTGGCCTCCAGGCAGACATTGTGTAACAGATGGAGGTGCTTTATCTATTAGTTATGATAACTACTTGGGGATTAAATATTCATTTTAATGGACTCTTAGCATACAACATATACCGCTTAGACCTCGATCTTGCCTTGTGTCATTCTTCACCAGTAAGATTTATGTATATATTTAGATTATTTAACATGTAGACAAGGTTGTGTTTTTGTACATTATTTGGGAACAATATACATTTAGACATGTATAGATGTACAAACCTTCAAGTGTTGGACAGAAGTTATAACTTAGTGTAATATGAAACATTTGTTTGGGGAAATGTTACAGTTGAATAAAATACTATGATAAATCATACATTTTATCCCTTAATTAATTCATAATTGTCCTACTTTTAATAGTGTCAACTTTGCATTTTTGTTACACAAATGGGCCATGTGAGGGCAAGAAAATAAGAAAAAATATTTCACTTGCTATCAGTGTAAACTTTGCTGAGTTCACTTGTGTGTCATCTAATTTGTCCATTAGTCATCCTTTGGAGCACAGTTAATGACTGCATTAGCTTGTCACAAATGTGTGTGATCATGTTTTATATTCAACATTGAAACTCAAAGGTTTTCTCTCCGTTTTGGGAAAAATATATCCGTGCAAAGTTGCAGCCTGAGGGCAAAGCCATCCACAATGGAGAGAAACTGGGCTGTGCACAGCTGAGTAATGAGGCGATTCTCTGGGGTAGCCATAGGGATGGGATGGCTCTGGCTTTGTGCTCCCATTATGAACATGGGCACGTGCTAACACTCTAACACTCTCTTGATTATTCAGCCATGTCTTGCTTTTACCACCCCTGTTTCATCACCTTCATCATCACTGTTCTTATCTCATATTTTTCTTTTAAGCTTTTTTCACCTAGTTATTCCTTTCACCACTCTATAACTCTATAACAGCTATATCTTCCTTTGTTTTCAGTGTCTTTGGCAACAGCTTCTTTTTCACCCCACCATCTGTCTATATGGACATCCCATGCGTGCCCCCCTCCTCCCTCAGAGAAAAGGAAGGATCGGTGGCAAACACAATAGCTTCAATATAACCTAACTATGACAAATGCCCTCTAGTGGCCACAGCAAAGGACAAATTGAGGAATTGAGGATGAATTGAGGAACTAAACATCAGATTTCTTTATTTAACTCTTCCAATCGTGAGTCCAGGATTAACCCTGGCATTTTTAAGGGGCTAATTTTAGCAGAAACAAAGTTAATGCTGGTCCCTCTCATCTCAACACTAGTTTATTTATTTTAAAACACTAGTTTTACTTAAAAACCGAATGTGAGTCACTCAGTATGTTTACAAACAGCTGTATGGATTCAAAGCTCCCACCAGTTGGCAGTGGTGAATCAACCGGAGGGTATGATAGAAATGATGGTACACTATTAAGTTATAATAACAGCCATGTGTAACAGTTTTGAAAAGCACAAACACATGACAGACAGACAGACCGACAGATAGATAGACAGATAGATAGATAGATAAGCAAAATGGAGGGCTGGAGCACTTGGAAAGTGATGGTTGGGGTTGTGATGTGTGTGCCTGTGTGTGTCCATCCTCAGAATGGATGCTACATAATTCACAGCCGTTGAAAACAATGAGAGAGAAGGAATAAAAGCAGAGAGAGTTGTCTTAAAAGCAGCTTGGGAATATTTTGTTTCCATAATTTACAGACTGTGTTGGGGGCATTTCAAGGGCAAAACCATGACAAAACAGACAGATTCCCTCCCTTCGACCACATTCCCATCTCTCCCAGCGTCGCCTGGCTGCATTGAATCACAAGACAGAGGCATGGCAGTTAGAGCAGCCCCGTCACATGCTGGTTAATTCAAATAGGCAATGATAATTCGCCTTTTCATTCGTCCTCCTGCCCAGTTGCAAGGGCATTAACCTGCATGTTACCATGGCAATTTGAGGGGCTGGGTGGGCCAGTGTTAAGCAGGAGTTTCCCCCTCCTCTCCCCTGCTCAGTTTTCTCCCACCCATCCCCCCACATTCAGATTATCCACCTGCATCCCACATCTCCAGCTAATTAGTGTCCAGTGCTACAGCGCCGATGAGATGGGGAGCTGTCTCAGTTTCTCTTTGTCTCACCTTAGTGCTCACAGCCATCCATCCGCCTGAATGGACCCATTAAGAACTTTACGAGCCATCTCTCAAACCGCTGTGCTTAATTTCCACACCTGCTTTATAGGGCACTAAAGAATACGTGCTTGAACGCTTGAGAGTTCAACGACCAAAGCCTCTAACTCTCAATTGTTTCTTTGGTTTCCTTGTTACTCCTCCACGGGCACATCTGCTGCCTTTCCTGTCACTCAGCAAATGTGTGGCCTTCTACAGGAAAGGCATGTAGGCGTGAAATGGGACAAGACAGAGTGATAATTGGAAACAAAAAAGATTTTTATGGGGAACTGTACAATGGCACATGTGTGGTATACAAGTATACATTCAGTCTTACAGTTACATGTTGTGTTTCTATTTCCCATCAGAGAGACGAAAACAGGTGTTTTGGGGTTTCTTGAGGATTTTTCACTCATGCTGCAGCCATTGACATAATCCGGCAGATTCTTCCATTTTTGGATTTTAATCCCACAACTCAACTTGTGCGACACATGACATCAGAGCAAAAGGACAGATGGCTCAGCACCAAAAAGATTTCTGAAAAGTAGAAAAGAAGAAGGGGGGCGGGGCACCAGGCATGAATTTACCCATCTGCTCACAGATTGCACTCATTTGAGGCTGTTAGGGCGGTCTTGATGCTATTTTTGACACAGCATCTCTTGTAGAAGGTGGGATGGGGGCTGAGGGAGGAGTGTGATGGTAGAATGTTGATGCACATGTGTGTGAAGAAGCGTGTGCTCTCCAGCTGGAGGCGGCTTTGTGGGGCTTATGTAAAGATGCTCATTAGTATCTGTATGTCATGGCAACATTCTAATCAGAGCAAGTCATTCAACATGCTGATTTTTGGATGTTATTTATGCATTAGATGAGGATGGAAGCATCGATGCTTCTCATGGAAGTTGACAGAGAAAGTTAAATCGATAAGCAAAAGGTTCTAATGGAACGGAAGAGATATTTAAGATCAGTTGTTAAAATAGTTTAATCATTAAAAGCATCTTGTAAGAGATTGATGGAATTCTGTGGGCCAGAGGGTGTAGTATAGTACGGACTGTAAAGTCCATCGAGAAATTTGTAAGGAAGACATTTGTTATAGAATTGTACTAAGACACATCGGTGACATGAGTGGCTACTGGCAGCTAGGATGTCTTTGAAAATAATGGTAAAAACTCCCTACTGATAATACACAGTTGAGTATAATTAGTACCTACACAGTTATTATACTCGTGAATAAAGGACCAGTGCCGTTGCAACCAAGCACATAGGACAACCTATGGTCACCTGAGAGACACTTCGCACTTGATCCTGTGTTCTTGGAAGCGGTCGCCCAAATCTTTGAGGTTAGGAAGAACTATTTATATGTGTCTCATGTCATTTCCTCTTCTTCTCCCTCCTCCTAGTCTCTCATCTTCCTGGGCTGCGTGGCAGCTGCAGCACTCGGCGTCAACCTCCTGTGTCTGGCCATCTACCTGAGCTGTTTGTGCTGCTGCCGCAAAGATGAGGAGGAGGAAAGCAAGAAGCCAAACTCCTGCTGTGTCACGTGGTCCGCTGTCGCTGCTGGCCTCATCACTTGGTGAGGAAATGAAGACCAGGAAGCGCTTTGATATTTGATTAACTGCTGATCATAGTGCGCCAACACACGCTGATGTCTGCCATTCTGCATGTTTTTTCCATCATCTTTAATGGTCATTCTGTATTCATAACAGGGCCGGATGTCACTACCCACACTCTCACTGTGTCTGCGCGTTCCCCGTTTCTATTGTAGTTACTCACATCAGTATATGTGTCCACACACTCTGTTGACCCTGATTTCCCTTTGGGTTTTGAACCTTTTTCAATGACTTTCATCGACTATTTCTCTATTTTAGACTCGTATGTAGATGAATGAAAGCCACATCTTACACTGAATATTATACTTAGTTTGTGTTAAAAACAGTAGCACAAAGTACAAACATTTTGTAGCATGTTTCATTAAGCAATGATATCTGCGGAAACAAAGGAGAAACTATGACACAGATTGAATAAATATCTCTAACATCTGCAATGAAGTATTATGTTAGAATGCCATTGTCCAGTCTTAGGAGGAATATATTAAACGTATTATGCAACTCTTCTGTTAATTAGATAGTATTTGTCTGAACTAGCACACCATTTTTTTTTTTGAAGGTGTACCCTCTTATTGTATTTGATCTATAAAAACCTCCTGTTTAATGTCTGGCTACATAAACCAACCCAGGAGGTTACAGGTATAATGAAATTCAGCCTTAGTTATCACATTCATGAGGGAATGGACTGTTGGAAAAAGCACCTAAATTATTTATATGAGGGTATTTTAGAGCAGTTTCTTTTTCAAATGTGATAGTTCATAATGTTCCCACTTTGAACCGTCTGCTGACTGAGATTTGTGTTGATTTTTTCAGAAATGATGCTGCTAATAGCAATTATGAAACAATTGGGATCATTCACAAAAGTCACAAAAAAATACAAGTACGGATCTGTGATCGTCAGCACTTACATCACCGGACCAGATTAAACTGCTCAATGACCAATGTGCTCTTCCCAAAGTACCTAATTGAATTTGCCAGTGGAGAAATACATACGCCTCTCAGCCATGTGACAGTCATTTTTCGCAGCCAGTCTGTAATATTAAATTACCAAACATGACTGCATGTGTTTTTTTTAAGACATTGTTCAGTGTGAAGTAGAATGTGTCTTTGACATATGTTTGCGCCACTGTCCTTGTCTGCTGCATGTAAATGGAGAGAGTGCTTAACATCACAAGTAGCAGCTGGGTCTGAAAACGACAACACATTGTCAGAGGAATAAGACAAATGTCGGGAAACCCACTCTGATATATCTGTTTCACAGTTTGGTGGTGTCAATCTACCAGTTAAAACCAGAGGATGGATGTTGCTCTGGAAACATGAAACACAAACAATAGATTCATCTCAATCCTCCTTTCATTGTCTTCTTGTCCTGTTTAACCAATTCTCCACTTCATGTTTGCTGTCCGTCACCATAATTTTGTTTGACCACTGCTGGATTTGATATGCTGCGTTGTCTCTTGTAATCAACATCGAGCAGATGTCACCATGTCACTATGTTTACAGCTCTGCGTGGTTCAGCAGATTAACTTAACAGTACTGCACCAGACTGAGCTGCTCACTGAGGACATCTGGACCCAATGCAGCCTCAGCCAGGTGGCATTTTATGCACCATGAAGCTTCTGCTTCTCAACAAAGTCGGTGTAGTAATTGGTCAAATTATTGATTAATTAGTGACATTTTTGCATAATCATTATTTCAGTTACGAATAATGTCAGTTAATCGATGGTGTATGAAATGAGTGAAAAAATGTACCGTGGTGTTGATGACCCATCAAATGCATTGTCCACAAACCATAGAGATTTAAAGACACTATATTAGATAACGATGGACGTGTAGAAGATTGGACTTGGACTTGTTTTAATTAAAAAACTAATTTAAAAAATGGACTGCACTTTCCTTATCAACTAAATAACCTTTAAGTAAGTGGCATCCTGAAATCTAAATCTTAATCTATCTAAATAATTTCTGTATATTTATTGTTACAGGTGCTGTCGCTGTCAACTGAACATTCAGAGTCAATCAGGGCCGGTCATTGCTGTAGGCGGAAGCTTTTGGCTCCTTTTCTAAGTTTGATCCACACTGTCATTAATCAATTTGACAGTCTGGACATTTGTGCAGGACATGCCATGTCAAATCTATGATCTTGGAATCACTGTATGATTTTTTTAAGGCACAGCGGCAGCACGAAAGTGGGTTCGAAAACAAAAGACATATCCGTCCCCTTAAACTCTGTTCTCTGGTTGCCGCACATTAACAAGCTTCCTCCCTTAAATATTTACATGGTCGGGAGCAGTGCATGTTTCTGCCTACTACTTTTACCCAATGCATTTTTCAGCATCTTTGGAATAAGAGCATCTTATAAGATGCATCAGAAAAGCAGGAGCTCCTCCGATATTGTATTTTTCTCAGGTGATGTGTGTTGGTGGGGAACAGTAAATAAAATGTGCTAAAACCATAGAACTGTATGAACCATGCTCTTATTTCTCCAGCAGCCTTTTTCTTTCTCGTTCTGTTCGACCCTCCCCCTGTCTCCTGTCATTGTCAACTGTACTTCTCTGGATTACTGTCAGTCCGTCTCTTTTCGACTTTCTGCGTCTGTCACCTCCCGTCTCTCTCTATGTCATCTATTTTTATGTCTCCAAACTGCTCATTTATTCACATCTACACTCTCTTTATAACATCTCCTCCTCCTTTTCTACACATCTCTCCCAGAGGCAAATATTAAAACACGCTGAGCAGGGAAGTTTACCTGCATGGGGGTCTGATAATGAGTCTCCATCCATGTTGTTCTAATTGAGGAAAAAAACATTCTCTTCCACCAGCACTTCCCATTGCCCACCACACACACTTACTCACCTCAGCTGGACTTCAGTAGTTAGGTGAATGTTTCAGAAAGTCCAGTGGAAGTACATTCTTTGTCTTTTAACTGTGCCGCCATATGAGAAATGATGCCTAGAAAAAGGGGCTGGGAGATCACGGGAGATCAATGATTCCTTGTTGTAACACTTTTGTGATACACACTGTCTAAGTGTTAGTGATGAATGCGTTCCATTTGCTGTCCCAGTCAAAATTTACGTTGTTGTCCAACTCAGACGACCCCAAATACAGATTCCAAGATGGCGGCGCACAGCGTCAGCTGTATTTATCCAAGAATTGTGTTTTAACTCTTTTGTAGCACTCTGCCTTTTCCATTCCTTTCAACGACTCTTCGACTCAGATTTGTCAATGTGAATGTTGTTACTTGGAATATCCTGTAATGTTTTGCCCAAGATATAACTTGAGTGAAGTGAAACGCAACCATAGAGCGATATCGACAATATCGGCCATTCGAGCAGATATTGCTGCTTTTACAAAGGACATTTGGTTGATGCACAACACTGACAAAGACAAACAATCAGAAAGCAGAGTACCCAGCAGCATGTACCGGATGCACTTTCAGGGACTGTTGTGACGCATCCCTTCCACTCTTTATGTCGATAGACTGTGAAGCTGCTTTTTAAAATCCCATCTTATTGTTGCACAATGCCTCAGTGCTTGAATGAAGCAGAAGCTCATTGAGATCACGAGTGTGTGCTTGTTTTGTTTGTGCTGCTGATACTTCCAAATGCTAAAAATGCACTCACATTCCTTTCTTGTGGAAACCTCAAAACAAATAATTGTTGTGCACAGAATGTACTTTCAGTTTTGTGCCCTCAGATACATGCCCATTGTTTGGCCCTTAGATGCCAAATAGTAAATATTCTGATGTTCAAATTCTGAGAAAGCAAGAAATACAGTACACCTGCGTGCTGGACTTTGTAGTGAACCCTCATGCGCAAACCTCAGTGGACAACACACTTAATTGTGTGTGAAGTCTTCAAGATGTCCTTGAAGACACGGATCCAGAGCCGTTCCTGCTGTTCATTGGCCAAAGGACAGCTTTCTTATCTCCGCGCACGGACCAGCCCAAACAGCCTCATTACCTTTGTGCTGCTCGGACATTCAGAGTTGGATGAAGGAAGTGAAGGATGAAGTTATTTGTAACAATTCCAAAAATGGCATCGTGAAACAAAAGGGGTCACATTTGCATAAAATGTTAAGTACCTGTACTACACAAGGACCTTTGACCTACCTTACAGTTGTTGGTTCAAGGCAGCAGTTTTTGACTTCACACAAGGGCGTCGCCTCTCTTCCTCATTAGTATAAAGGCTCACCTCCCCTCTCCTCTCTTTCTGCAGCATCGCAGTTGGTGTCGGTTTCTATGGCAACAGTGAGACTAACGATGGCGTGTACCAGTTGACCTACTCTCTGTACAGTGCCAATAACACGCTGGGCGGTGTGGACACTCTGGTAGGTACAACACTGATATCTATGTCACAAAATGTCCTTACTGTTAAATATACCAGTTTCTTTCAGAAACAGTGGACGCTATATTCAGAACACGTCACAGAACACATGTATAATCCATTGTGGCTCAACAGCAAAGCAACGTACAGCCTCAAAACGACACATCAAAAGCACGTTCATTTGAACATTATTGTCCAATAAAGAGATGATTGGTGTTATTATACTCCACTGTTTTTTTCTTGGTGTACCTAATAAATTGAGAAGTAAGTCAGTATAGAGGGAAGCACAAGAATCGAGCCCGGAAGAGGAAAGCCCAGAGGACTCAATTTAGTTCACCTATAAATGTATTTAAGGTCTGTTTATGGCTTTTTTTTACAGTTGCACACTAGCTGACAGAGTCTGCACACAGCAATGACTCCTGCAAACTCCCCCCATCTGCTCCACCTTCTTTCTCCCCTGTGGTCTCAGCACAAACAAAAAATAGTGATGTGACTTTCTTCAAGTCTATACTTGTGTGTCTGTGTGGGATCCTTTTTCTATTTTTATGTGCCTTACTTTCATTCTTAGAGGCACTGATCACAGACTGTGCTGAATTTTACACTGTAAAATTCAGCACAGTTGGATCCTCAGCTTGAGCACCACTGCATCAGACAATACACATAATAAACACAAATCCGTGACATGGCTCACAACCTGGACTGGACAAGCACAACATAAATACAAACGTACAGAATGAATTGCATTACTACAATATGCGTGAGATGGAAGGGTTGTGAGTTGACAACAAACTATAACGAACAGAACACAAGAAGCCATCTATCTCATTCTAATGTGTGAAGAGCAGCTGGCTGGCAGTGTAATAATATGTATTTTCCATCCAGTTCACTGTCAGTGGTGGCACACACTCTGGTTGACTTGCTGTCGAAGAGTAGGGATTTAAGTCTCCATCTGTGTTAATGGAGATTAATGTGTGGTGGCATCTGAGCCACTCAGTGCGGTGACTCAATGTGGCCGCGGTAGTACACACTTTGCTGAGAGGGGACATCTCCCACTGCACAGAGGACGTCTTAAATACCAACTGAAACCAAATTTAATCGACTCTCTTTTGCAGTGAAAGCCACCAAATGTCCGTTGGGTTCGTTCGTTCAACAAGATAAGGTGCAGGACATGACTGGTAGTCAAAGTGGGTTAAGATGGACAGTTTGGCAGGAAAACAGTTGTGGTTTGTAGAGATCTCTTCGGTTGTGTAACAGCCTGCTTGGCCTAATAGAATATCACGCTAGCACTTTATGTAAGGTTTGCTGCATTGAATTAAAATATCAGCAAAACATAAATGCGGGAGCCATGATGAAACCACTGCTGGATTACTTGAGTGTAGTTCTCTGACTGGGATAAATGGACTTTGTGAATAATTCAAACTGCAAACATGTAAGAACCCTGTGAGTCCTTGATGCTGCAAAGATCAGTGTGGCAGTAGATTATCATTTGGGATTAGTTCTCACGTGACATGCATTAACCAGCTAACCCCGTTAGCTTTTTGATTCACATCACTTCATCAATGTAAGCTGCATGTTCAGCATGTAGTCCATCAAAACACTGAAATAGATACTTCACAACTATATATATTGATTATGTCTTATTAATATTTCGAAGCACTTCAGCTTGTGTGTTTAACGCCAACGCACAAATGGTGGGCTTTAATTTACTATCATATGCATGAGTTTCCTTGAGTGCTCTCACGTGTGTGTGTGTGTGTGTGTGTGTGTGTGTGTGCGAGTTCATTGCTTGCAGCTATAGACTGCTAAGGAGTGTAGTTCTTGAGCAGCACAAAGAGCCCAGTGTGCCACACACAGTTCCCAGTCTCCCCCCACCTAATCAACCATGAGCCGAGCAGACAAAGCCCTTTGGTAGCGTCGAACAAGGAGCAATGCCTGCCCGTCTGATTGGCAGAGCCCGAATTGGAATCGGTATTGAACTTTCTGACAATGAAGGCCTCGCTGCCCTTTGGCCCACACAAATGCCTTTTAGCTCTGTACGAAGGACTCAAAGGTTTGCAGGAGTGGGAAGGAAGAAAGTTAGACCCTTATTCTTCAGCTGCTATTTAGATCTTGATTAGTTACAGTCTGGAATATATGCTTATGATGTGTATATGAACACACACGTGGTCACACATAATGAGAGAAATAAACCAAAAGCATCAACAATATGGAGATCAGTGTGTGTCTGCCAATTGCTATAACGGGACAGATGTGATACATGAGGTGTTTAGCTCCACTAGTAACTGTTGTGTTGTGAGCGTTTTTGGCAGCCATCACTTTCTGGGTCCATGTCTGGGTCTGTAACAGAGCATTTGGCTGGAGCTCACACACTGTTTGGACATTGTCCCACACTATGCAATTACACACCTAAACCCCATTCTCATAACAGGCATTTTGTAATATTCCAGAATAATTAGCCTCTCATGCTACGAGGGAAGGGTCATGGTTAATGACGAAGATTATTTTTACCTCCGTCATGGAGGTGATGTTTTTGCCGGCATTTATCTTCCTGTTTGTGTGTTTCTCTGTTGACAAAACAATTCAAAAATTGTGAATAGATTTAATGAAATGTTCAGGAAATGCTGATAATGGGACCAGGCACAAATGATTAAATGATGGTGGTTCTAGAACCATCTGGATCCAGAAGTCTGTTGAAGGATTCTTACTTTTCAGCATCGGTGTCTAGAACTCCACAATAGCAGCAGTCTCTGAGGACCAATGGTTAGTGCGTCTGGGTGTTAACCCAATTGTTGGGGGTTTGAGCCCACCAAGGGATGAAGGTTTATTTTTTGTTTTATGAATTAAATAAAAAAGAAATACTAGAGTTCAGAGTGCATGGTTTGCCTGTTGTTTCTGTCAGAGGAGAGGGGGAAACAACTGATATTTAACTTGCAGATCTTTGTTGGTGGAGGAAATCCAACGGAGACTCATGACAGTGAAGAACATATTGTCAGTGTATTCGATTGAGGTTCCAGCTCACACACATGCTCATGAGGCTGTGGGCCAAAAGAATGAGACTGTAGATACAAACGGCTGGGATGAGTTTTCTCCCCAGATTATTCCAAACATGTTGAAACAGGATGAGGCATCTGATTGCGATGATGACAGTTCCCTGCAGAGACGTGTGATCATAGAAGTATCACAGGAAATGTGATACTTGGGGATCTCTGAGAGGATGCTGAGAAGATGATATCCGGGCTACCTGGGAAAGACTGAGGACAGGTGAGAAAAAGCTGTTTCTCCAATAACCAAAATTACAGGAGATTCCAGGAGAATTAAACCTTTCATTGAAGAATCGGCCATCTCTGTGTGTGGCTCAGACCTGGTGTTGAAATATTTTTATACCGGATGACACAATGTCGGGTTTACAAATCAATCAATCTGAGAAACCACAGTATTGTTTCTAATTGTGTACTTGTCCCTGGAGCTGTAGGGATTATTATAAACTAGAGAGCCCTGCCTTTGTCTAGAAACAATAGAGTAAAACACATAATTTGCATGTCTGCTCGTATATGGAGCAGGGAAGTCTAACTAAAGAGGTCCTTTGTGATACATGTAGAGACGGGTTGAACTGGTGTATTCAGACAAAAGAACGTGTCAACGTCAGGTCTGAACATGCTCTAAAATGCACTTTTACTGAGTTTTACTGACTCTTGTAGCCATCGGTAAGAGAATGGATGTTGGTCCTTAGGTCATCTCTGAAGGCCCGCATGGACAAACGGGAGGGAAGTCTGTATGGCTGAGGGACAAACCCACATTAGTCATCTTAGTTCGTCCGAAAGCCTTGATTTAATGCCGTCTATAGGTTTCATCACAAGACCAGTAAGTCTGTGTGCCGGACAACATCCTAAAAGCCCTGTCGTCATCATGCGAGAAAGAAAAAGCGGTAGGAAGTGATATATTTTTCAAGAGATGTTCTGGTGAGCTTCACTGCCCAGTGGTAAAGATGGTCTCTATCGTTGAGGTTGCAGAGCTGCCAAGATACTCCAGACCCATGTTCCATTTCACGCTCTAGCTGCTTCATTCAATTTTAATTGAAGATCGTGCTCTACCAGCAGGCAGACAATGACTTAGAGATGGAAAAGGGTTTAATCCTGAGATTTTGTTTTACGTGGAATCACCTTGTGGTCCATAACATCTCTCTTGCGATAACGTTGACATTTAAAAAGATTTGACTTGAATGTAGTAGAAGTATATTACAACTGTTTGTGTGTATGTGTGTGTGTGATATTAATTGAGGTAATGAAATGACATTTATGTGTGTCATCTTGTCCGATATTTTTCTATTTTTTTCCAAACCCTGCAGTTTCCTCATGTTTTTGATTCATTATGAGTCTTGTTTGTTTTCTTGCATGTAGAAATGAGTCCAGCCTGTTACTTCCAAAAGTTGTGTTAAAAAGTAATTCACTGTCTTAAACATGTCTAAGATCAGAATCGACGAGGCAGATTGATACCCTGTGTATCTTCTCTGTTTAATTGGTGCGGATCGCTTAGCCGGTGACGATCAGACCAACACGAAAGGGAGATTAGCTAGATTGGCCGTCTCCCCCAGCGCCAGATTAGATTCTCACCCAGGATGCATGGGTCTGATGCATGGGTTCATTTCTCAATCTGTGATTTCATCCGCTCTGTGGAAGTCTGTTAATGAGTGATCAGATAACAAAGGAATAAGCCCAAAGCTTATGATTACAGCCGCGACTCGCTGCTATATTTGTCAAACTCATGCAACGTATGTAACTCTGACAACCTTCAGAGGTTTGTTTGTTGCAAAAAAATCTACCACTCTCCATTACATTGCTGCATGAAGGGTTTGATAAGTCAGGGTTGATGATGCCAGAGAGTTATCTTTTCCATCTTCAGGAACCTGAATTTGTC
This sequence comes from Aeoliscus strigatus, assembly GCA_901007665.1. Lineage (NCBI taxonomy): Eukaryota > Metazoa > Chordata > Actinopteri > Syngnathiformes > Centriscidae > Aeoliscus > Aeoliscus strigatus. The sequence goes on along the minus strand of CAAKHB010007980.1, from coordinate 127,661 downwards.
CAGCATTCCGCTGGCCGCCGTTGGTTTGAAAATCTCATAAATAGTAAATCACACGCACGCACACACACACACACACACAGGCCCTTTCAGAGATGGCATTCTGTGACATCGCCCAACAACTGTCCGTGCTAAAACTCATCGTAGCAGAATGATTTCATTTGTTTGTGCACCAGCACTCTCTGTTTGCTCTCGGCAGCAGGTTGTGGATGGTCTCCTCCAACCGTCTCTGGCATGGCCACTGGGGCCGCAGCCTCCCTTCACTGCTAGACCACTGTCAGATGTGTCCTCAACGTATTTTATGTATTGTGAGTTTGCCTACAAACCAAGAGATCAATAGTCAGAGAAAAGAAAAGTGCTTTGGCTTTGAGCAGGGTGTCGTTCCAGAAAGCACGTTTAATGAAAAGCCAAAGTTTGTTCATCCTGAAAGGAAGACAACTTTTAATTCTATTTTCAGCTCTGACACGGAGCATTTGTTTGCCACACGGCTATATTAGATGTAAATTTTGCACAAATCAGAAACAGAATAAAATTCAGACATGAATAATATGAAAACCTAATTATATTTTTGTCCAACTTGCTCATAAAAAAATCCACTTTATTTTGACTTTGTAATTTTTTTCACAGTGAACAACAAGGCAAATTGCTCTGCCTGAACAGCAAGAGTCACATTGAATACTCTTAATTTTTTCTTGGAATTGAAAGCATAGTCATCATGTTTTCTTATTTTTTCATCTGTTGGAGCTCTTCTCCTTTCATTTCTGTTTTCTAGCCTTGTCTTTAAACAGACCAACAATATTAGATTTATGATTAAATTACATTCAACATTATTGCCATTGCACAAGTAAGGACAACTGGTACAACAAAATCATTAAAAAAGTTATTTTCTTCCTCTCTGCAGTATGACCATAGTCATCTGTTTTTAAAGTCCATTAGTAAATAAAGTGCAGTGTTCTTTCAGTATTCAAGTTTTCATTGCTGTTTCATTTTATACCTTCAGACAGCTCAGTCAGAGGGGTGAGAGTGGGTCGTTGGTATCTGGTTCCTACATATAAATGCCAGATTCTAACATAACATAACATCACAATTACACAGAAATGAAACGGTTAGTGCATACTGATCTGAGGAATCAGACAGTCCATCGTCCATATGTACAGAAGGAAATGACCACTGAATGCCAAGTAGCCAGAACTGACTAGAAGCGTTTAGTACCCTTTTTAATTATCAACAAACAGGGTGTCTTCATGAAGGCCATTTCCCTTTAAGCAAAGCACAGTATGATTAAACCTTAGGAAGGGATTTGCTCTGGAGTCACTGGAGTCTGGAGTCACACATACAACCTGTGTTTGTTCCCCCCAGGGAATGGTTCAGTTGCTGTATGATTTCTCTGCTCCAACAGGTGAACAAAATACCAGTGTCAATGGTGAGATACTCATTGGGTTTGAGACCACAGCAGTTATGGTGCTAACTTTCGGCAGTTTCCAATTTGGCCTCTGGGTGTTTGGTTGTTGTGCCAGTGAACTCAGAAATGGACGTGTTCGCCTGGTACCTCTCCACGCAGTTTTCTCTGTTTTCTGCAGCACAGACCAAAATCTCCATCACGTCAGAAACTATTACCTGGAAACTTAGGCAGGCAAAGACAAAAACCTGTGCCTCTGCGCTGCACTCAGCAGGTCATTATCTGCTCAAAATGGTTTGGCCGACTGCTGGCAGCTTTTGTAAAATGGGGCAACCACTGCCAGAGGTTCTGTTATGTGTAGTAAATGAGACCATTGTTATAGTTACCAAGTGCTAACCTGCAAATTTTAAGCAGGTAGCTAATGTTCTTATTGTCACGATGCACAATAATTCTTATTCCTGCAGTTCTATTCACCTAGAAATGATTTTCAGCAGCCCTGTTAACATCAACAATGTATCAGCCTCTAACACCCTTTTTCTGTTTTTCAATTAAATGTTTTACAGATTTGTGTTCACTTGCATGAAGATGCTATGCTTCAACCCCCTCAGCCCCCAACCCCACACACACACTTAACTGTAACTCAAATCTCTTCCAGCTGTAACTGAATTGCTCCGCTGCTGTTAACAATTAAATCTGTTGGCCAATCTGATATCGCCGTGTTACGCCTACAGCACCACTTACAGATGGTGTGTGTGTGTGTGTTGGGGAGGAGGGGGGGGTATAATCGTGATGAGCACTGACTGGGTGATATCAGATTGTGGAGTTTCTCACAGACATTGTCCTCTCACGCATGTTGTTGTGAAGCAGTAAAACGAGGACGTTGATGGTATTTTCCAGTGAGACCACCAAGAGTAGAACTCCACCATATGACATTCATCTCATGTCACTTTATCTTCTGCCCTGAAGGTGACTGGCACAATGGGCAGCATGAAGAGTGGGTTGCAGCAGCACCTCGCGAGACTGGACGAGATCTTCGCCACACGCGGCGATTATGTACAGACCTTACAATTCATGCAGCAGATGGCCGACAACGTGATCAAACAGCTGCTGGGCCTGCCGGACTGGGAGGATGCGAAAGTGGACCTGGCAAGCGTTGCTGACCAGACAGCAAATGTAGAGTACTACAGGTTAGCAGCAGGGAAATAGTCAGCCCTGACCGACACAGTGAAGGTTGACCTGCTGTCGCTCCCTCTTATTACAGCTTGGTATTTGATGGATGAAATGATATAATCTGACAATGTGAGCGTACCACCCACTGATGTTACTATAAACCTGTACAGGTTTATGTTTATTTAGGACTCCATTCGCTTTTACACTTGGCAATCATGCACATACTCATGCAATTCAGAGTAGCCAGTTGACCTTAGCATGCTTTTGGAGGTGGAAGAAAGTCCCCTAGACCCCCACTTTCTCCCTACGAGGTTAATAGCATGTCGCCCTATACAGCAATATGCAAGACACAAATAATTACATCATGAATAATTCACATCATCAGTGACATTAATAATCTCATACACTCCAAATATTAGATTAGGTTAACAATGTTCAAGATTCATATCAATGTAAAATCCACTAAAATTAGGTTTACAAAGATATATAGTGAGTCCACACTATAACATGACTGTAGGTAAAAAAAAAAGTCAATGCATGTCACATTGACCAATATTACTTTCACTTATTACATTCACAGGATTATTTTTTTTCCCACTTACTTTTTTTGGTAATCACAGTGGTGTACATTTGCATCCTTTCAAACTAAAAAGCCTGTGGTTGACACTCAAAATGATCCCTGTAAAGCTTTCAGACCGAAGCTCAACTATCTTATCAACGCTCTGGAGGAAAGGTACTTTTCTATTATACGTACATTTGACACCCTCCTACCCCAACCAGCGTGTCTCGACGCTGGCCTCATTTTGACTCTCATTTGATTAGAATAACACGGTGGCGGTGTCAGCTCAGAGCATCGGCGGGTGATGATATTCTTGTTCTTGTGCACCGCTACGACAGGAGAAGATGAAATGAGGAAAAGCAAAGAGTGTGTGTGTGTGTGTGTGTGTTTTGTGAGGCAGGTGAGGGGAAAAAGGGGGTTGGAGATAGAGATTGAGAAGAGAAGATGAAATTGATGACAAGTCCTGACAGGTCTGTTCCACGTGAAAATGAGTGATGAGTTCAGAAGAAGAGAAGAATTGGGTAATATGGACGCTCAGCCATATGGATCTCTGACCATCGATTATTGGCCATCTGCTTCTCTTATAACAGATGGGTTCCCTGACGAGGGCAGTGCAGGAACACACACACTCATCAGATGACCACTGATGAATCTGCATATGTAAATGTAGTTCCCTACATTCACTGTAACAGGAGAACGCTTTGTGTTCAAAGAAAATCTCCCAGAGGCGAAATGTCCGGCACAGACACTCACACAGCCTCTGGTTCAAATGTAAATGTGCAAGTCTGACCTCCAAGGTCATTGTACTCCACAAACACAACAGAAATAGTCAGTATATTGTATATATATAGTTCTAATAACCCAGAGCAAAACCCAACTGGATAAACCTTCATCCCTTCATTAACCCCGGCAGGGAAGGAGTTTATGTTTTCGTGACCAGTCAATCTATCTATCTATCTATCTATCTATCTATCTATCTATCTATCTATCTATCTATCTATCTATCTATCTATCTATCTATCTATCTATCTATCTATCTATCTATCTATCTATCTATCTATCTATCTATCTATCTATCTATCTATCTATCTATCTATCTATCTATCTATCTATCTATCTATCTATCTATCTATCTATCTATCTATCTATCTATCTATCTATCTATCTGTCTGTCTATCTGTCTGTCTGTCTGTCTATCTATCTATCTATCTATCTATCTATCTATCTATCTATCTATCTGTCTGTCTGTCTGTCTGTCTATCTATCTATCTATCTATCTATCTATCACTGTTTGTGTCATGAAAGTCTCACTAATTAAAAAAAAAAATTGAGCCATGTTTTATAAAACTAAATTTCCATTGAACCCTCAGGACATTTCATCCTTCCAGCAGCACTTATTTTGTCCATGTCTCTGTAGGTGGCTTACGTACCTGCTGCTCCTCATCCTGGACCTGATCATCTGCCTGCTGGCCTGTCTGGGGCTGGCCAAACAGTCCCGCTGGCTGCTCACCACGTGAGTCAAACTGATTACACTCATGTTTTCATCCATTTTTGTAATCCTTTTAGAGTTACATTAGCAAATTGAACAATAAACAGCGAGCGGTGCTCATTTCATGTGCAGAATTTAACACAGTGTTACATTCAATTAGATGTGTGTGTAGAAAAATGTTGTTGTGTGAGTTCAAACACTGCCTGTTGTACTACTACACAGTTTGCCTTTCAGCTTTGGCTGGTGGTCGGCTGAACTTGTTCTGAGTGTTGCCGTCTCAACAGCTTAGCTGTACAAATCGGAGCGGACAGCTGTGGGGAGGAGGGAGAGGCGCTATCAACTATGGAACTTCCTGAATTGTTTTTGCTACTAAGACTAGTGCAGCATGAAATGGCGTTGGACGTGACACAGTCTCCTCTGGGGACTTATTCATGATTTAGCATCTTATTCCTAGTGTTTTTTCCCACAAGCTCATTTGACCTTCTGTATGTGACAAGCAAACGAAGGGAACAGACTAAAAGGAAGCTCAAATGCGTGAGAAACACTTTAAAGGTGCTGATTCACCCCTCCCAAATCCAGCCAACCACACCCACTGTCAGATAGCGACAAAGATGCTCCTGCTCAGCACCGGTTGGTTATAAGATCAGAAGTAAGATGCTAGAGAAGCTTTGCGGCGAATCTGCTTTACGTTTTAAATCAAGATGAGCCTGTGAAGCTTTGCTGTTGCTCCTGTGTCCTCAAGCGTCAGGTTCCTATGTCAGAGAGAAGGAGGGAGACGGACTACAAGAGTGAAAAAAACAACGAGGCGGCTGTGGGAATCGATTTAGTTCAGTATGGACTGGGCTCTGTGTTGAAAGAGGAACCCAACATATGTATAAACACTGGTGACATTTATCTAAAACGTGTATTCACGGAGACTGTCAGAAGGGTAGATGTGTGACAGCCCCCTGATGGATTCATTACAAGGTGAAACACTTTCTAGCCTTTTAGTCTGTTTCAATGAAAACACGTTTTTGAAAAGCTCTCTCTGAGCCAACGCTCACCTCACACAGGTAAAACCCACGTGAGCTGTTCATGGGGAATTGTGTCCATTTGTCATTGGAACAAAGTGGCTGGAAGTGAGACAAACACCAAGCAGTTTTCTTTAGCTTTTACAGACAAAGAGAAACCACAGATCTATCCCTCACATGTAGACACACGTTTGTACCTGCAGGATGATGGTGTTTGGAGTGTTGATGCTGGTCCTGAGCTGGGCTTCTCTGGGAGCTGACCTGGCCACTGCGGTGGTGAGTAGGCACTTCCCATCATTTCGATACATTTCTAGAACCCAGTAAATGTCTTTTTAATATGTATGTCTATGATCATAATTTAATTCTGCAGCTTGTGCATCACTGACAATCACATCATGTGCAGTCTCAGGTGAAACGCTGTTGCAAAATATGTGCAGCTTCGTGCAGAAAAACTGGATACATTTATGGATTTCTCTTTGCAAATTGAGCAAGAAAGAGCTGAGCAGCATCATTGTGAGAGAGGATGTTGGCACATCCTCGCTGCGCAAACAAAAAGCACCTTGCTGGAAAAAGGAAAAGGCAAACAGAAAAATCTCAAATCCACACATTTGCAGCATCATTATGCAAAGACCAATCAAACTGAATCCAAATGCTTTGAAAGCAAACTGAATACGTTTTTTTGTTGATCTTTATTCCTTTTTTTAAGAAAAGCTGGAATGACCTGCTGGGGAAGAATTAAAGTGCAATTACAGATACATGAGAATGCGTATCAGATGGTGTGATATGCGTTTTTTTCTCCTGCCACAGGCAAGCGGGCTGTTTTTCACAGTTATGTTGTTGGATTTCCTGTTATGACTCATGGGTGCAGATTGTTAACACGTGTGAAGTCAAGTTGAAGATAATTAGCTTGTTGCCTGAAACCAGTGAGTTATTTTTCACTGGAAGAACAATTTTACTGGGCAGATATTGCAGAATTATTCTCAGGTTGTGTCCTTCACTTTGACTCATAGCGTTTCATCTCGTTGTCTGTTGACCCTGACTGGACTTCATAGTCAGCGCATTTGGTCTGTTCTCTGTCTGAGAGCTACAGAACATCACTACAGCTTGATAAGGGCTCGGGCAGGAATGCAGCACTGTGTGGGAAAAAATGTAAAATATGTCTGAATATGTCTGATCATCCCTTCTTGTTCATTAGCGCCATGCGGTAGCAGAATGGTGTTTTTAAAGCAGCGCTTACGGCCATTTGAACAAGCTTGCTCTCAAAATTTCATTTTCCAAACCAATGGGGTGCAACATGTGATCAGAAACTAGGGCTTTCCCTCCCTGTTGCAGAGTCAAGGAAATGCTAAACCTCCTTAGCATGAGCTGCAAGGTGAAAGCAATGAGATCACTGCAGATGCAGAGTTCCCTCTGTGGGGTCTTGTCCTCATCGGTCTCTTTTTTTTTTCCCCGTTGCTGCGGGTAAAGAGTTTCCAGGAGAGACTCAGCTGGATTAATGTTAGTGAATACATTTTTTATGAGACAGATAACTGGTTAGCACCCTTTCAAAGAAAGTCCAACTGGAACATAGGCAGTGATTTCGGAGAGGACTGTGGGAACGTGGAAGGACCAGTTTTCGTCAAGATTCATTTTATTCTCACCACTTTTTTTTAATGACGATATGAAACTATGAAGTCATTGTTCCCAGCACTTCTGAAAATGCACCGCATTGCATTCACCAAATAATTAAAAAAAAAATCAAACCTGAACTTGTAACTACGAGGAAAGATCTCGTAATTATGAGAAAATGCATGAATGCATGAAACTCCATGAGACTATCATTAGAACCGCATTTTGTTTAGCATCATCCACCCGTCAAGTGGATTGTATTCTGCACAGGTCATCAGTAGTCATAGGTGGCAGCACAAACCCGCCACCACCCTCTGGAATGCTGTAACTGAGGTCTGAATCATGTCAACATTTGCTCCCTTTTTGTTACTGTGCCATAAAATGTGATGGTGTTTTGGCTTGACTCACAGTACATGAGTGTGTCTGTTTTGTGCACTGTGCAGGTTTTTCTGTATGTGTTAGCTACAGTTTTCACACAGTAACTAAATGCTTAATGAGTGCACAGCTCCTAATTACCGGCAGCGAGTAGCCAGAGCTTGCATGCTCAGGACATCGCAGCTTTCCCTTTTAATGAACTTGCTCCTGGATACGCGGTGTGTGTAAGTCCAGAGCCTCAGGGACTTTTAGTATTCAAACAGTAGAGTCTGGAGGAGAAGGACTGGGGCTTCTGCTGAAAGGAAAAGGAATTCGATGTGGTTGATGAGTTGGAACAATACGATCATACAAACATTCCTTGTCAGAACGACTTCCTGAAGAAAAGATGAAATGTTAACATGGACCCCCGAATGCTTCATGACCTTTTCACCTTCAACAACTGTCTACATATTTCTGGCAGTCTCTGTTCTCACACGTGTTTGGTTGCATTTCAGGGGACCAGTGATTTCTGCGTGGCCCCTGACAAGTACGTCATGAGCCAAATAAAGGGAGCCGTCGGTGCCGGTAAATTCACCAATGCTCTGTTCATGGAGTTATAGTTATAAAAGTATCACACTACATCTGTTACATCTGGTGTTTCTTTTCTCTGTTTTTCACAGATATTGTTCATTACTACATTTACTGCAACCAGACACTCTCCAATCCGTACCAGCAGGTAGGAAACACTGTACCGTGGTCAGATGTTAGTGCTGAGTCCTCATTGATGGAACTGTCCATCACTGAGGTGATGATTGACAGGAATGAATATGACTGAAACACAAATACTAGAAAAGTAGTAGTAACACCTGGATACAAATAATGTAGTAATAACTACTGAGTACTCAGGTAATAACGCAGTAACAACTATGTCTACTGCTGCTTCTCCTGAGTCTTGTTTAATTCTATAGGTTTAATAATGACAGTTAAGTAACAATTCTTATCTGAGTACTGAGTGCTCCTGTAGTAATTAACGTAGTGATGTTTCCATCCACATGACTACATTTAAACATGAAATATAGATACGATCGTTAAACATTGTGTACTTAAATATCTCGTATATTGGATCTGTCACTTTCTAAATCAGTGGTCAGTGAGAAGTTCACATCTCATCTTTTTCCGACCCTGAACAAAAGTCAAAAATCAAACCTGTCAAGCTTCCTGCAGTTGCTCCTGCTCTGTCTCTGTATCTGTTCCAATTCTTTGCATCAAGCAACAAAAAAAAAACTGCCCTCAGTGATCCGAGGCTGCCAAGATGATGGCTGCAGGTTCGCTAAAGCCATTTGTCGGCTCATCCTCTGGAGAACGTTCCTGAGAGAGGCGGGATTATAGGTCACATCACGCAGACTGTGAGCTCTGACCCAGCAGTGTTCAGATCTTATTATCTGTCTCTCGTGGACGTGAACCCTTAGGATAACAAGAGCACAGCAACACAGGGCAAACAAGCGCCAGGTAAACAAAGTCGGCTCTCTAGTTTCTGCCGTACAGACACCCAACAGGTGCAAAGGTCACAAGCAAGCTGCTGGATCAGGAACACACACTGACTGGCAAACATACGATCTCGCTCTCTTTCCTTTCCCTCTGGTATTCCCAAGCTGAGCAGCAGCAGGGGCAGCAGCGCCCTGCAGTTCTAGTCATGTATCTCACTTCTCTTTGCATCACTGTTCCTCTCCACATGACTTTTTTTCTATTCTTATCACCATCATCTCTCCGGCCTTTGTTTCTGTCCTCCTCAATCCATGTCCTGCCCTGTAGTCACATGCAGAACAATCTCATCCAAGTCAAATATCTGATCAGGCCGAAAGCACTTTGATGGCGGACAAACCAGACATGTCACTGATGCAGATGGAGAAAAACAAGATAAATTTAAAAAAAAAACAGTCAGACCTGAATGATTGGTAACTGCCTGTATTGTTTTTCCTCTTAACATTGCCACAGGCTAGGGGGTGGGGGGTTCAAAGGCCTCTTCTGCTGTCAGAGGAAGACTTTGGATTGGATATGTGTTAGTGTTGATTAAAAAGTTAGACAGAGGCAAACAGTGCTGTCTGACAGGTCTGATATGATTGTCCAACAATGTCACAGTGGACGTTCAGGCTGACTTTGCCCCCTGCTGGTGAGAACTGAGACCTATACTAACTGTTTTGCTGGCTGAAGGGTGTAGGTCTTCTGATATTACTTATTTTACTTCAGGTGTCCTTCAACTTTTAAATGAGCTGCATTTTCTGATTTCTCATGTGTAGAAGGATACAAGGCCTGCATCTTCTTTTGGACAAGTACATCATGTTATGTCTTTTGTGCACTTTGAAGTTCTTCCTTCAGCATCAGTGTTTGCTGTTTATTTGCTCTTTACTTTTATGTGCTCAAAAACAAATCACTCCCTTATTTGCAGCCGCTAACCATTTTCCAGAGGTCCCTGACCACTATGCAAATCCAGATCCAGGGTCTGCTGCAGTTTGCTGTGCCGCTGTTTCCTACAGCTGAGGTATGACACACACACACACACACACACACACACACACACACCAAAATACTACTTTTATAATTAAGGAGCAGAGTGGAACAAAATGGAACCCTCCACACATTACTGCCTTGTTGGCACCAAATACTAATATTTTCATAAATGAATAAAATTTTACCCATACATTACACACAGGAATGTATTTGTTGATCATTAAACACTGTAATACAGTATGACAGATGTACGATTAACTGCGTATTGTGGTCTAAATGTTGTAATATAGTAGCACTGTAGTGTGAAAAAGTGTAACTCAAGTGTTCCATTGCTGTGATGACCTCTCCACAGAGAGACCTCCTGGGTATCCAGAATTTGCTCAACACATCCGAGGCCAGTCTGCACCAGCTGACAGCCCTGCTGGACTGCAGGGGGCTCAACAAGGTTTGTTCATTGCCTCCTAATTGACAGCACAACTGGGTCAACAGGAGGGCAAACCTTCCTGCAGTATCTTTGGTATGAAACTGAAGATAAACAGCAGCAGAACGATACAGACAGAACAGAACAAATGTGAATGTGAAGAAGGCTCCTGAAGACAAGAAGAACTTTATTTGTCAGATATTGTACATGGAACACTGACATCTCCACACCTAGCTACATTGTAACACACACACACACACACTGCAAACACTACCAGTCCACTTCCATATAGTGGTCTGTTGCTGGACTTGAACCGACCACCTTCTGGTCCCCAAGTCAAGTCTCTACCCACTGAACAACTGGCGCCCCTTTCTCATGTATGCTTGTGAACAAGCAAATGTGTGTGACCTGTTTAGGACTACCTGGACGCAATGGTGGGGGTGTGCTACGACGGGGTGGAGGGGCTGCTCTACCTCTGCCTCTTCTCGGTCCTGGCAGCCTGTGCCTTCACTGTGATGCTGTGTGCCATCCCCAGGGCTTGGAGACAAATGGCCTGCAGGTCAGTTCCTTCCCCACCTGCCTTTGTCTGTGAACCCAGGTCATAGTAACTGTCTGGGTTTATTCAGTGAGTCAGTGAGACCAGTTGTCTGCGAATTAAATTTGGATTTGGAAAAAAGCATCATCCTCTACACCCTTCCCCTCCCCTCTGTGTTAATGGTCCCTCTCTTCAGAGGCTCTGAGGTCCATGGAGGGAGCAGCAGCAGCTGTGTGTTTGTCGCCTTTGGGTCTCACCTTTGACTATGACCTCAGATCAGAATTAAAGCATATTATGAAGCCGGGGAAAAGAAACTAACAAGGATTCCCTCAGTAGAGCCCAGATCTGACAGGTCTGGAAATGTGACAGAGAGGTTAGTCAAAATAGAGTGAGAAGACTCTAGATCGTATCTCTAACCCAGCAACCCACCTGGTCTTCATCTTCATCTCCACGCCGTATCACATGTCTTTCCTTGATGCTTTCCAAATGTGTGAGGCAACAAACAACATCAAACTTTTATCTCTGACCCCAGGGAACAAGACTATGACGACATCGACGAAGACGACCCCTTCAACCCACGCAGAGGGCGACTCAGCTCCCAGAATCCCAACCATACTAACATGCACAGCTTCTGCAGTTACAGCAGCAGCATAGGCAGCCAGAGCAGCCTTCACCCGCCCCCTGCCCCCGCTGTCTCCAACGCCCCCATGTCCGAGTACATGTGAGTTGAGAAGTCCTCACGCGTGGAGGGGAGCCTTCTGTTCACATCACCTCTGAGTGCTTCCTGTTTTCTCCTTCTCAGGAACCAGACAGCTCTGTTCGGAGGAAACCCGCGGTACGAGAACGTGCCTCTGATAGGACGAGGCTCTCCTCCGCCCTCGGTGTGTTGGGTCCCAGAGAGCAAGTCCTTTCTGTGATGTCACTTCCTTTTCAGCTGTATTTGTCCATGTTTAATTTGATCAACACAGTAAACGTGTCTTATAGAGGCACCTCTTTAACTTATAGGAGGGTGAGTTAAAGGCAGAAGAGGAGAAGTGATATGGTTAATATTTAACCACGGAGCAAACATCTTTTAATTCCGCTCTGGAGGAACTGACAGGTTTTAAACTCTCTTACATTGATGGATTTTCCTCTATAATTGACTCCTTTTCCTGTCACATACGAGGACAGATATAGAAACATTACAAATGACTAAAATAGTTTGCTAAAAGAGTACTGTATATACCAAATACACATTTATTTCTCACGAATTATTAGTTATTATTAGCATGCTTAAAGGTTTACACTACATGTGCATATGTTTTATACTTTTTACCAGTTTTAGAGGTGATGAATCTTTTATTCTAGTCATCACTCATTTAGTTCAGCATGAATGAGCAGAAAATGTGATGCACATTGCCTTTTAACATCTTTTCTAATTAATACCAGCAAATAATGTCTAATTCCCCATTGCTTGATGCAGTGCTTTCCAGCTAACAGCTTTTTATGTACTTTTTTTTTTTGCCTGTTCGTTTGTCATGTGTATGTTTGTTTGTATCTTTCATTTCGATATTTCTTCTGCTTTTACTTTTACTCAACTTTTGGAGATATACTCTCAGCAGTATAGAAACCGAGTAAGTCTTTTCAACTCTTCCTCAGGACTACATCCTATGCTACATCTCCTCTGTTGCATCGCCATCTCCTTCACCTCACCTCACTTCCTGTTCCGCATGGCTTCTTCTGTTCACATTCCAGAGAGTCTGTAGTGAGGTCTGCCACTGGCGTTCACAGGGCCGTTCTATAGTGGTTGTAGCCTCCTTGTGCATGCAGTCCTCCTCCAATCATCTGATTCTTTAGCTTGTATGTCCACAAGGGACTGAGCAGCAGGTTCATGTGTGACACTCTCAAAATGAAGTTTGAAATTTGAATCTAAAATTCGTAAGTCAGTCCACATCTATGAACCCCAAACCTTCCAGAATCTGATCTAACATCCTCCTGGTACTTCTCTCCTCCACAGTACTCTCCAAGTATGAGGGCCACCTACCTGTCGATGACCGAGGAACAGAGTAGACACTTCGGGAACGACTTCCAAGCATAAACTTCTGTCTGAGGAGGGAAATAACGTCATATACGCAGCAGAATGGACATGTGTTATTCCAGGTGTCAGAGAGAAGAGTGTGTCGCTTCTCATCTTTCCCTTCTGTGTGGGACAGTGATACCACATCTGTTCACTCTAATGATTCATCCCATATCTTGGTCCAAGGCCGTTTGTTGGAAAATCTGCAAAAAAAAGAAAATGACTGTCTTAATCTGCTGCCTTTTGAAACACATCAACAAAGGAATATATAATGACTTATTGAGGCTGTCTGTCACTACTGTGTCTTCTTTTTTGTGATGGAGTGCGTTGGTACTTTTGTTTACATGTGTGCTTAAGTACAACAGGGTACAGATTGTGGTCATGAACAAACAAGCACCTCGTATTTCTCATTTCAAACCAAGCCAGAAGTTCTCAGTGTACCAGTTGATTCAGTCCCCACACAAATTCTACCTTAAAGAAATCAAGTCTTACCACAGGATATGTAATGGAACAATACAGCAGTTAAAATACTATCAGATTTTTTTTTGCTTCCACAATGCTTCCAGGCAACAGTCTTTGGTGCATGTTGCTTTTGAAGATGACAAAAATGTGAAGCTGATGTAAACACACCGTATTTTCTGTGTTTTTTTTTGCTTCTTGCTTGATATTTGTGAAGCACAAGCGCAGCAGCACACAGCAGGAGTGTCATATTGAGAGATAATTTATTTACATACACACTCAGACACCTGCCAAGTGAAGCTTGGTGTGTTTGAATCTCTGGAGACCATGACTCTTGTAAATAACTTGTACATGTCTCATTGTCATGTGGTTTATTTTGATTTTCCTCCAAATGATGTGCCATTTTTTAAACCTTTGTTTTAAACCTTTGTAACAAGGGTTTTTTATCATCTAAAGAGCCATTAATACATATCTAATTCTACTAACACACGTGTAATTTCTGCAGCTGTACCACTCCAGGAATGGTTAATGAGAATATTCAGGTAACTATTTTCATTAATCCTTACAGTGCATGGTACTAACTCATATTTCGTTGTGGGAATTTAAAAAACATGCAGTTTTATTAATAATTTGTCTACTAGTATTTGAGCATGTGACACTGCACAGGCACAGGAAGTGGTGTAGAATTATCTGTGTGTGTGTGTGTGTGTGTGTGTGTGTGTGTGTGTGTGTGTGTGTGTGGACACACCCCCACCCAAGGCTTTGGGGTAATTGTGAATTTAATAAAGCAGTTTTGGAGTACAACATGGTATCTATTTGTGACATTGATTCTTCAATACATACATACACATTTAGTATTCTACAACAGCATCAACTCTTCCATCAATAATAAAAATATAATAAATTACAAGATACAATTTCTACTATCTTTGCTCATCTGGCTCTTGCTGTTTTTTAATGTCTGTTTTCTACTCCTCAGTGTGGTGCCATCGCCTTACTTTTGCAGTGTTTTTGCTTGTTTTTTCAGATTCGTTCTTTTCTTTTTTCTGTGGTGTTTGATTTAGGCTGTTGTGAAGCATGTTCATTTAAAACTTTATCTTTTAATAAAGTTTATTATTATTACTTATTATTACTTACTTATCAATAATAAGTATTATTATACTTATTCAAGTTACTGTATTAGTGAAAGCAATTCCCCTTCCTATCAGCAGAT
>CAAKHB010007980.1:79430-100461 GCA_901007665.1 Aeoliscus strigatus | reverse complement strand
AAAGAAAGGTTAGAGGAGGAGCAGGAACTTAATAGGATGGAGGGTGCAAAGGGTCAGTGAGAGTTTGAGCTGTTCTTTGCAGGCCCTTGTTACTTCTCGAGAACAATGGGGAAACCCTGCATCACCACCAGCCAGGGTTAAGTCAGACTTAACTCATGTTCCTCTGTGCATCTCCCTCTAGAGTTCTTCACCCTCTTCTCCTTCCCCTCTATTTTGCTGATTGCAGCCTGTGTGAGTGGACCATGTTCCCCACCTTCATCTGCTGTTGTCAGTTTATTACAAGTGAAATCTCCCCCCTTGAATTTCAATTGAGAGGCTTCAAAGTGAGCGGCTCAGTGGTTGAGAGGGTCATCAAACAAGCCGGATGCTTCGGCGTCACAGGCCTTCGAGGACTCTCTCGGCCCACTGCTAAACAACTGAACCCTTGCAGGCTATCCCAAATAGCCTTAAAGAAACAGATAACTGTACAATTGTGTATCTGTTTTCCTCTTGATTTATGCTTTAATCATCTTCACAATAAATGAAAACCGCACCTCCTTAGAAACGCCTCATCTGTTATCCATCCATATCCCACTGATCTGACACATCTGACATTCCGACCAGTTAGTTCGATGGTTGCCGTGACGGCCTTAAACGGCCTTCTCTCCCTGTATGTCTCTATGTGACTCTTTTCTGTCTCTTTCTCTCATTAGATGGTGGTTCTGATGGATCCCATGGAGGATCCAGACGACATCCTGCGTGCCAACCGCTCCAGGGAAAAGACATACATGTTTGATGTTGCGTTTGATTTTTCAGCCAGTCAGGTTAGTCAAATTGATTCCATCGCTAACTCACTCCTCAAATCCGGCAGAGACTGTACCAACGTTCAAGCTTTCCAAATCCATCTTTTTAAATTAGCTATTGATGTTTGATTGTCTCGATCCAGTTTTAAATGCAGTATTAAAGTTTACATTCTATTTTTGTTTTATGTCTAATATCTGATGTATGTGTATATTTATCATTGTAAAGTGTCTTTAAGCACCTGTAAATGCACTTAAAATTAAGGTAAGATAAATCTCCATGAAATATTAACAAATATGGACAGACCATTTTGAGCCATGACCATGTTGCATACAGTAGATGCTAACAAACTTAGCCAGAGGGTGAAACATACAATTTAACCATTAGAATCGACAGGTGAAAATGACAGACCTGTGTGGGCTAGTTCAGGCTACAACGTACCTCTTAAAAGTCAGACCATAAATCAATTTGTGTTCGCGTCTGCAGGAGGAGGTGTACCGAGCTACAACCAAAGGACTGATTGAGGGCCTCATATCAGGATACAATGCCACCGTGTTTGCCTATGGACCCACAGGTTTGTGTGTGTGTGTGTGTGTGTGTGTGTGTGCTCATGGATGAATTTACCATTCATTAATAATTATTTTTACCCTTGTTCATTCTAAATCCCTTGTGTCTTTTTTGGCAAATTGTAGTGTAGGTCTGATTAGAAAGTGAGTCATGCTCCACCTCCCACGTTTCCAGTGGGCAGGGACAGATTGTCAAAGACCAGTCAACCTCTATTTCTGCATGTCAGGGACCCATCTGCCTCTCCTCTGCATTCTGTGACCATCTGTCCAGAGAGTCTGTCTCTTTTGTCTCCTCATGTGGGGAAGGTGACACCCTGACCAGAGTCAGTATGTTAGTACATGTGAAGTTGCCATTAAACCAATGGACAACTGGATTATATGTGATCATTTTAAGCAACAGGCCCTCTTCTTTTACTCGCTGACATTTTGTTTTTAACAGTGTTGCAGACGTGAACACAAATACCACGACTATAAAATGTCATTGAGGGCAGACGAGCATCTCCCTGAAAACTGATCAATGTATTCCATTTCTTTTCTGTGTTCAGGTTGTGGGAAGACATACACAATGCTGGGGACAGACAAGGAGCCGGGCATTTATGTTCGAACCCTGAACGACCTGTTCCGCGCCATTGAGGAGACCAGTGACGACATGCTTTACAGTGTGTCTATGTCTTATCTAGAGGTAATGTCATTCTCATTACAAACAGGCTGCACTGACCGGTAATGCAGAGGACATTAAACATCTGACAAGTGTGAGACAGACTGTCGCTGCTGAATCACTTTTGCAGGGGTTTCACATCTAGGATTTCAGTTGTCCCCAACACTTTTCCTACACCGGTAAATTCAATTCAGTTGTTTTATTTGCGTTGTTATTATTGTGGCTGAAATTGCTGAGAGATGAAACAAGCTCCAGAGCTCATTAAGGTGTACCACATTTGAAGGAAGATGCCGTTCATTACAATTGAGGCCAGTTGAGTATTTTCTGTCGGCACAGCGTGAATCTGTCTGTGTATGTCATTGATTGGCCAGCTACTGACTGCAGCCTGTGTAATAATTTGAGGTGAATTAAAACCACTTGAAGTGATGTCATGTGGTGAGTCAGTCAAAGCTTTTCAGCAGATTTCAGTCCGTGGCTCAGAAAACTGCACGGAAATCAACAGTCAAAAGTCTGCTTTTGTTAGTATGTTAAATGTGTATAGTTTATATCAGCAAACAATCACTCGCGCACACTTAGAAAATCCCACACAAACGTTTCACCATGCACATAGCAGGCATATTGTCTTTTCATAGAAGGACGCATGTACACACATGCTCACAAGGGAAATGATTGGCCTCAGCTTTAATGACGTTAAGAGAGGATGGTAACATGCACATAAAGAAATGGGACTGATTTGTTTACATGTTTGAATTAGGTAAAAGAAGTAAGAGAATCCTTGAGGAGAAGTTGATGGATGAGTACAACTTTTGTTATTACGCAGAAAACATGACAAGAGCATTCATCCTTCAACGGGAAATGGAAATGGCACAAAAAAAGCATCTACAAATGTTGCTACTTAAGTGGTGGGTTTGTATCCGACATTGAAATTACATCCTGCACTGTCACTGACTATTACTGTTATTATTCTATTCAATGACTGACCATGCTATTGAAGTGGAGCTCTTTACTTGCAATGTGGGCAGGTAGATGGAAAAATATGTGCTTCTAAAATACAGTGTGGATGTACTCTGACCCGCTTCAGAACCAATCCTGACATGTGTGTTTGCTGTTTCCAGGGAACAATCTGTTGCCACTGGTACTGCACCACAAAGTTTAACACCATTTTACAACCTGAGCAGCCTCAGAGCATGCACAGAAGGACAGCAAATGCAAATAGATACATATGTTAGACACCTTTATAATATATCTAGGGCATTAATGCCCTCATGATGGTAATACCAGTAACTGGCGTCATGTTACTATGTGGCATTATGTACATTACTGTATACACAGCAACAGCAAGAATCATTAATAACTAATAGAGAGAGCAAACATAATCTAGCTATTACAAATGCTTTCATGTAGCATTGTCACTGCTAACATGTTAGCGTTGTCACTGTGAAAATGTAAAGCACCAGCCTCAGAAAGCCGCCAGCTGGACACTCTACATCTGCAATAAGAGGTGGAAAAATACAACAGAGCAAACATTCTCCTGTCAGTGGCAGTAAAAGCATCGACATTTGGTTCTGGGGTTTTTCAAAAAGTTCTCTTCACACCCTCCATGCTCCTGGCAGTTTGTCATCTCGTGGTCACTTTTCTGGTCTTCCCTTCCTTCACTGTGCGCCAATAGCAGCCCAGCAGGTTCCTAACAGGTTCCTTGCTGGAAATGTAGCACTGGACCTCCGGCCTCAATGGAGCCTTGTCTGGGAATAGAAACGCCTTCTGCTTCTGCTTCATTCTCATCTGAGACACAGAACTTCCATTTTTTCCAACCATTTTCACCCTTTTTTTCACTCAGTTGATGTTTCTGTATCTGTATGTGCATTTCTGTAGATCTACAATGAGATGATCCGTGACCTGCTGAACCCATCGTCAGGCTTTCTGGACCTGAGAGAAGATGCAAAGGGAGAAATTCAAGTTGCTGGCATAACTGAGGTGTCGACCATCAACGCACAAGAGGTGAGACAAGCTGCTGAAAACTGCCGAACTTTGTTCAACCTTTTGTTTATTTTTTCTTCACCTTTCATTTATATTATGTCATGTGCAACCAACAATGCAGAACTGTGCCGTGTCTTCTCAGATCATGGAACTGCTTATGAAGGGGAACAAACAGCGCACACAGGAGCCAACAGCTGCCAATCAGACATCATCTCGCTCCCACGCTGTGCTGCAGGTGGCTGTCAAACAGCAGAGCCGATGCCGTGACGTCCTTCAGGAGGTCCGCTTCGCACGCCTCTTCATGATCGACCTCGCTGGCTCTGAAAGAGCAGCACAGGTGCGTATGTGTGTGTTTAGATAAACATGGTCTTTGCATATTCACTCAGTCGAAAAATTTACCAAACCCTGTTGAATTTTGTTGTATTGTGAACTTTTACTTACTTTTTTGGTAATTTGTACAACAAAAATCTCCTCTGAGAGCACAAATTATATTTGCATTGCAATATTTTTTCATCAAATGGTGTCTGATGTGGACTGATGCTACATAGTGAAACATAACAGTAATTATACGGTATATTGTGCCATTCGTGCATTCATTGTTGGATTAAGTTGATCAGAGTGGATCACGCTGAATGTGGAAAAATTAACAGTCTAGAAATTGCCCTTTATAATATCATAAATGAACCAAAAAGTCAGTAAATATGAAGTGTTGATGAATGTCATTGTCATTCTACATCACACAGACAAGAGGAGAGCTATTCTGGAAAGTTAATTTGCCGGGTTGATTTATTGCTTTGGCCTCTTTATTCCCACAGTCAAGTGGGGATGTTGAAAAGCATTTGCTCAGCCTGTCACTCAGTTTTCAAATTGAGTCTGCTCTGTAGAGGCGCGTCATTGTTGTCAGCCCCGACTCGTGCACACACACTAATGGAGCAACATGTAAGCAGCTGGGGAGTGAGAGCACTTATTTACCATGGAAACAGTCATACTCCCTTTGAATAGCACGTATGGCCTCTGTTAAGAAGAACTGAACAGGACAGAGAGCTGTTTGTCACTGGATGCTGTTTTTCCTGCCATTTAAAACGACAGCTGCATGTGGGTAAGAAGAACTCAGAGGATTTCATGTGGGAGAGTACACCATCTCCTGGCCAAGACGTGAAACATGACAGATACTCTGAAAGATTTACTCAGAACTATAAAATTATCTTTTTATTAAGGCCTGGAAATCAGTCAACTTCACATCCAGCTGCAACCTTTTGACATATTATTTCAGCAGCAGAATCTGTCTTTATATACAACATCTTAGTGTATATAATGAAAGATATTAAAACATATTCCCTCTTGTTCCATTTTTTAACAAATATATGGAAAACTGAACTGTAGTTTGTAAAATGTATTGTATGTATTTGTCTGTGTATCCATCAGACTCAGAACAGGGGCCAGCGGTTGAAGGAGGGAGCCCACATCAACCGTTCTCTTCTGGCTTTGGGCAACTGCATCAACGCTCTCAGTGACAAAAACGGCAATAAGTATGTCAACTATCGAGACAGCAAGCTGACTCGCCTGCTGAAGGTACAACAATCTAAATAAGTTACAGTGCAGCACCTTTGTGTTTGATGACTAATTATTTACCTTCTTCTTTTTGTGTGTCTGCGGTTGACAGGACTCGCTGGGCGGGAACAGCCGAACTGTCATGATAGCACACATCAGTCCAGCCTCTGTGGCGTTTGAGGAGTCTCGTAACACACTGACGTATGCGGACCGTGCCAAAAGTATTCGAACAAGGGTGAGTTTAGAACACAAATTAAGTAATCCAAAGTAGTTTTTTTTATCTCTTGTATTTGTGTTATTCTTCACACTATTAACTTTGTTGTGTGTGCTGACAGTGTTGGGTCCCAAAGTCAGATAACTCACTCGCGTTACGACATATTCTCTGTTAATGTATTTCTGTTGGTTGCCTTTTTGCCGTCCTGTCAATTTTCAGTTTTTGTCACAGAATTAAAAAAATAATAACGATAAAAATGGAACACGGTTCTACTAATGATACATACAATAATAAAGAGATAAAAAGTTTATGTTTTTGCTCAGAATTGTTTTTCTCAACATTGTGTGCTTCAGGTAAAGAAGAACATGATAAATGTCTCATACCACATTGCTCAGTACACCAGCATCATCTCCGACCTGCGCTGTGAGATCCAGCGTCTCAAGCAGAAGATCGCAGATCAAGCAAGCCGCCAGCTGACCACAGACAGGGCCGACATCCGCCATGTTCAGGGTGAAGCCTTGTTCCCTCCCCCACTACCAGTGCTCAAACTACGAACAAACGACCGAACTGTTTGTAATGGACATCGCTCTCGACCTGTCATCTGCAGCGGAGGTCCAGGCTCATTCCAGCCAGCAGAGTCGCGCTGAGATGGATCAGTTGAGGGAGCAGCTTCTGGATGCGTTCCGCCAACAGATGGAGATCAGGAGGAGCCTGGTGGAGCTGGAGAACAGCAACATGGAAATCCAGATTGACTCCTCCAGACACCTGCTAACTATCGCAGAGTCAGTGTGTGTTTGTCTCTGCTCCCATGTGATTCTTAGACATTCAGGAATCCAGATCCAGTTAGTCATTGAAGGCTCCAACGATTACTTCACAATCTCCAGCTGTTATGTTTCATCTCAGATGTTGTCAGTTAAAATCTTCTCTTCTTTTTTCGTAGCTGGGAGCAGGAACGCAGAAGGCGAAGGAGGAAGTGGCGAGCAGAAAAGAGAAAGGAAAGTGTGAATAAGGATGAAAGTGAGAAGGACTCCGACTGCCCGGAGTCTCCTCCAGACAGCGCAGAGACTCAGGAGGTGGCGATGGCCAGAGAAAACCTGGGTATGCTCATGGCTGAACAGAAGAAGATCCAGAAGCAGAAGGTAGAATTATTTATCTTCTTTTCGAACTGAGAGAGTTGAGGTGATAATGTTTGTGTCAGTCGAGGGTAGAGTGTCCATCTCTGATTGGTTGTCTCACTCATCCACAAGGCGTTGCTTGAGCACAGATTTCTAGGGCTTCGCGATCAGGCCCGGCACCTGGAGGAGCTGCTCCCTCGTCGGGTGAGCTCGGAGGAGCAGCGCGAGGTGCTGGGGCTCCTCTGCAAGGTCCACGAGCTGGAGATCGAGAACGCAGAGATGCAATCCCACGCGCTGCTCAAAGACAACGTCATCCGACAGAAGAATGTTGTCGTGCAACGGTTCGAGCAGCATAGACACCTGTGTGACGAGATCATACAGCAACAAAGGCGATTCATCGATGGTGAGTCCAGCGACTCAAACAGACGTTATCTGTCATCTGCTAATTGCTGGGAGGGTTGGACTTTTGTTGTTGACACAGTTCATTTCTGATGTGCTGAACTGTTGATGTCTGTGTTCCAGACCACAGTCTGCCCGTTCCTCCTCATCTCCAGGAGCTGTACGATATGTACATAAGAGAGATGGATGAAAGGAAACTGGACAGGGCCATGGCGCTGGATAAAGTGGCCACCAGACATTCCATGAAGGTAACCGCTGCATGAAAACGCCATTTAGTTAGCTTATCTGTTTTCATAAGATGGTCTCAGTGAATACTGATTCAGATTTTTTTTTCCCAGGAGGGCTCGCTACCCAAGATCACTCTGCCTGTTCAGGGTCGGGACAACATGCAGGACATGGAGTCAGACCAGGAGAGTATACGCAACATGTGCACAGACAGCAGGCGAGACCAAGCCAAAATGCGTAGACACACATTACCCCCCATTCTGCCTGAACCTGAGCTGTAAGACATTCTCTGATTGAGTGAATCTATTTGTAGTACATGCCACAGGTCTCCGGTTCTCATTGTGTTTTTCTCTCTCTGTGTCAGGGACAGTAATAGAGTTTTCAAGTGCAGTCCGCATGCCAGGCAGATGAAAAACTCAGCCGTTATGACGCCACCTCCAATCCACATCAACGGAAAGGGTAACAGAGAGGTGAGCGCTTTTCATCTTTGTCCGCCCGAGAGATGTCTCCCATTGTGCAATAATATAGCGAGTTGCTGTTTGAATTTCACTCTGGTTGAACTTAAATTGGAGACAGAACTCATGAATTCAAAGCACACAACTGCTCTGGGTGTCTGATCATAATGTAGCATCTCTCGTCTGCAGCTGCAGCCACTGGCTCCTGTGAGCTCTCTGAGCAACAGCCATCTCAGCCACAGTGTTTGCAGCCACCTGGACTCATCACCTGAGAGCAGCGAGGCAGGGACCGAGATCCCCATTTGCCGAAATGGTAAGAACTTTTCTCAAATCAGAAAGTAAGCACAGAAACATCACAAATATCTCCACAGAGCGGCAGAACATCCTGAAGGGGGTTCAGAACATTTCAATGAAGGCAGCCCGTCGACGCTCCAAAGCCCTGGAGATGGACGCCTTCCGGTTCCCCCCTCCTCCCTCTCCTCTGGACCCCAAAAAGCAGAAGAGCACATTAAGTGAAACGCCCCCTAGAGGGCTGCCGATGCACCGGGGCAGGCAGCCCAGCCCTGAGCTCAGACATGCCACCTCAGACGATAACCTGTCCAGCAGCACTGGCGAGGGTCCCGGCCTTCAGGTGACATGGACACGCCCACGCAATCGTCAGGTCGCCACCAAAACACAAACCCCTCGCGAAGCTGACTTTGAAGGTCGCCGCAAGAAGAGGCGTTCACGCTCTTTTGAGGTGACAGGTCAAGGAGTGAGTATATTTCTGCTGTATCCTTGCAGACACACATTTCATTCATGATTGTTGGAGGCACTAAAAACATGATTAAAATCAAAACAAATATTCAGTTCTCATCATTATTGTACTTTTCCTTTCCTTCACTTGTAGCTGCCTCAAACCAAGTCAACTACAGCTCAGAGGTTCCGTCCTCTGGACAGCACATCGGACCCCCATCTCCACATCACCCAACCCCAGGCCCCCGTGCTCCGCCCCCAGTACAGAGGCATCCCGCTGACTAAAGTCAGGGCACCCTGCAGCACCCACCAAACAGGTACACCACTGTCAGTATCTCTGCATGGACATTCCTCTTCAGCTCTCTTCACCATGAAACTCCTTCTGCAGGCTCAAATGCTGAGTCATCCACATCCCACCTGAGTAACCTGAAGCGGATGCCCCATCTGCGGCAGCCTCAACCTCTCCTCTACATCACCACGACAGGCGGCAGCGGCCAACGGACACGCAAACACTGAGCCATCATCTGTGTTTACTCTCAACACCAGCCCTGACACGCAAACCAGCAAGCCATCATCCATAGGAGGAACTCTCAAAGATGGAGAGCGTCTTCACGCTGGTCTGACTGATGGTGTTGACGGACCAGCATGCTTACAGACTCCAAAAATGACTAGTAGAGTTTTCTGTCACATTTTGACTTCAGCTTCTCGTCTTACTGTGTTCGATTCCAGGTTGTCGTGAATGCAAAACTGTGATGTTTGTAATGTTGGTACTTGTTACAGTTATTGTGTTCATGGGACTTGACCCTGTAAGAAAACAACGTTATTTGATGAAGGATAAAAAAAACTGAAGGGGTATTACACTAACTCCAGTGTCATATCTGTGTGATGAACAGTGGTCTGCTGTCAAATTGTTTCTTGTTGGTGCAGTTTTGCAATTGACTGACACGCTGATTCCTGAGAGAGAAAATTTGGATTGATGTGCACTTCTGGATTCAAACTTTTCATGGTATTTGACATACCCCAGGTCTATGCCTTTTTATCTGACTGGAAAATGTCATGCTTAGTTGTGTATATGTATAGTACCACATGATGCTTTTCCATCTTCTGTGGCTGTATTTTTCATTATTTAACTGATGCCTTTTATTTTATTTTGTTGACATTTTAATAATTGCTACTTCAATGCTTTATTTTGTACATTTTTTATCAGTACTCAAATAAATTGAAATGATACAAGGGATATGTTGGGTATTGTGTGCTAACTTCTTTGTTTTTTACATCAGAGTTAAATTAATATGGGTGGCATTAGATACTAATATTGCTTTCAGACAAGTCCAATTGTCTTTCGAGTGGATTTTAGAAGATGGTCTGAAACTAAAGTGTGCTGTTATGGCGCCATCTGATGGACAATTTCTGCCTTTATCTCACTTTACATAGTTGATGAAATAATATCTATATAATAATATATATATTCATATATAAAAACAATTTTACATCTGTATTTATCTAGCTCTATTTGTATGTCCACAAAAACTAAAATGATACGAGAATACAGCATGATATAGCATGCTAGACTGTATTTTATAATGTATAACGAGCCTAGTTTTATTTTGAAAATAAACGGAAATGACCTGTCCTTTAGTAACTGATAGAAATCATGTCCAATGAGCTATAACTGCCTATATGATTGACGTGGCTCTCGACCAATGAATGCTCGGATTATGGGTCTCAGACATTGAGCCACGTACGGCTGATTTGCAACCCGCCGAAGCAACAGCAGAGAAGAAGGAAAAATGTCGCTTGATTCGACGAGGACCGTTCTAGGATCAGTGGCATTTTAGGGGGAAAAAATCCACACTGCCATTCGGTGAGTGGGACAACCGTCACTAGTTGCATCCGTGGTCAGCGGGTAGAATTGTTTTGTAACGACTGAAGCCCAGTACTTTGTTCTGTGAAAACGTTTGCTCTCCGGTTAGCTGAAAACACAGCACCGGCCGCGCCTGGCGGCCATGATGAGGTTTATGCGGGACAAATGTGTTGATAATGTTTTGTTGAAAGTAACTGACGTTGTTTCATTTACGAGTGTTACTAATGCGGACAAGCAAGTAGATGAAGCGAAAACCTCTAACACTCAGTATGTTATGAATATGTTATTTCCAGTTGTCAGTAAATACTTATGATCAATGTCTTCATTTTTTGTTATGCAACTGCATCTTTTACTTTTGGAAAGAACTGAGATGATGTCTGAGCTCATGATTTACTGGTCAGAGATCAGTTTTTCAGTATTCTTCTTTTTATGAAGTACAAATATAGAACAACCATGTGAGGAATAATTTTCCCCACCATTGTAAAATACCGAAAAATCACCCACATTTTTTCATTAAAATGTTTTAATCCAAATATTAAAACTGTACATGCTACAGTCTTTTCCATTTAGATGAATTTGAATTGTGTGATTTGTTCATCTCTTTAACCTAAATGTCTGTTGTCTTACATATTTGTCTTACAGAGTGAGATCATTGCCCTGAGTGGCTGTGCTCTTCATGAAACTAATACCAGGAAGTGAAAAACAAACCAAAGTGAATGGGTCAAGTACCACCGTAAGTCTCAGCGTACGTGAGTGACAAGTGATGGACCAATCTACCCGGGTGGTGGGTCTGGATGCCCAGGGGAACATGGTTTTCACTGTGGTGAAGCCAGTGATGGGAATATTCCAGGTGTCTTCAGAGCAAGCAGGCAGTGTCACACAAGCAGGTATGGGCCTGCAGGGCTTATCTGAAAACACGCTGGTGCTCCCTCAAGAACATGGCCAGGGGCTGCTGGACCAGAACCAGGTGGAACTGCAAACTGTCCAACCTCATATTCAGCCCCAGATGCAGGTTTCTGCCCCAGTCCAGACTGAGGAGGTTCATCAGAACAAGGATCCTCTGCCAAACACAAGCACAAATCCGGGGTTTACAACTCAGATGCCATTCGCAGAGGTTTCGTCGCTCCTGGATCCCAATATGAAAGGCTCCAAGGCTCGTAAGTGCTCAGCTGAAGTAGCAGAAATAATAGACCTATACTAAACAGAACATATAACATCTGCATCTGACTCTGCCTTCAGGTTGTTGATTATTTAAAATGCCACCACTTTAAGCTTTGTCACTCATCGTCTCCTGAATTCTTAGGAAAGTATCTCATCTCGTATGATGAAATTAAACGGCGTCTGCAGGCCCCAGAGAAGATGTCCCTGCGCTCTCTGGCAGCCTACACCCGGGTCAGCAGAGGCCCCGCCAGCAAAAAGACACTTCTGGAGTCGTTGAATGTTCTCGGCCTGACACCGAGCACGACCACATCTGTGTCCTCGTCCTTCTCCAAACTCACTGAAGGTGAAAGATCAGTGTGCATTATGTGAAGTTTTGTTGAATCTCCACCGCAGTCGTAAAGTTGTCACAAACTTGAACATCCAATCTGTTGAGTCAAGGGTGCACAGACTACCCGTATCCCATAAAGGTACTTTCTGAACAAATGAACAAACTGGCTGCTGCCTGAAAACATGGCATGAGTTCCTAAAACTGTAAAGGAGCCTGACCAGTGTGTGTATGTTGTCAGGCGACACCAGAGCGCTGTGTGACGATATGAAGGACTTCTCCCATGACTACATTGACTACAACAACATGGCAAAACAACTGATCCCTGAGACAAACACAGTCCAACACTGGTCCAAAATCATTGAAACCAAGTACGTTTTTATGCGTTTTTATGTATAAATTTTAGACTTTAAATAAACAAAGTGGTAACAAAGATGAACTCTCTTTCTTAGGAACCATCTTGAGGACATGAGGAAGTGTTTCAGAGACCCGGTAAACAGCGGTGCATTTGACAACGTCACTCATGGTCTCGGTCTGGGAATTTTGGACGTCGCCCTGGACATGATCATCACGGCGATTGAACAACAGATTCACATTCTGTCGGGTGCGGCGGCATCTGACCCGGCTGACGCCGGTCTCCCCTTGCGGCGCATCCGCAGGAGACACCGAAAGACTCGCTCTGTTGATACCGAGAAGCCCAACAAAGGTGTCAAAGAGCAAGGGAAGGTCATTTCCAAAGGCAAGGGACGAAGCCGCGTCAGGAAGAAGGTGCATCAGGAAGCTGGAGAGCTGGTTCCCATGGAAACCCAAGTGGAGCAATGCAAGACGGACGCGGAGAGTAACGTCTTAACACTAGTTTCCGTCGGATACGAGACCATTTCCAGCGGTCTCAATACAACCGGATCGGTTTGACACCCGGTCACAGACAGACATCTACGTCATGCTCAGGAACGGCCAACAGATTCAGTTCAACAAGAGGAAACAAGCAGGAAGTGTAATGATGGCGCCAGGCGGGCGGGCGCCACACAAGCTGAACAGGGTTCTTTCAGCTCAGTGACGAGCCTCCAGCAGCCGCCCGTAGCATTTATTGGATATTCGTTTGGACGAATCCAATCATGTTGTTTTTATCGTATGTTCCCACTAACCCATGCGCACACTTCCAAAACAAATAAGGGTTGTGCAGCTGTACTTGATTGAGATCTTGACTAAATCCTTCACGTTGAGAACCTGGTTGATGTGTTGTTCATCTTTTAGGAAGGTGTCTAGAGTGTTGGCTCATTAACTTTGATTTGGATTGATTTCCCGCAGGATTAAGAACATCTGTCATCTCAACTACTGGAAAACGTGCCATGGTAAGAAACTGTTGGGGTCTAAAACATGTGCCCGATGCTCACCTGCCACTTTTGTTTTTAGTCAGATTCTTCTGGAAGCTCAGAGGGATTTTGGGCAGTAGGAGCCAGCCAAGTGCTAATACCTGAGCTGTATACGTACACACACACACACACACACGGAGCGGGGGGAGGAACAGCTTTAGTGAGGATTTACGGAGTATTAACCCTGAGAGGGGACAGAGCTCACAGTCACACCACACAGGTGAAGATAAATGTGCTGGCTCCGATCACGCTGCGGAGGGAGAGACGGTGCAGCCGTGAGATTTAAGATGCAGACGAGCTCCAGCTTTTCTTCAACACTCGAGAGTCAAACTGAAGGAGTGTTTTGCATGAAGATCCTGGACCACTTTCTGCAGAGGCTGTCTGAAGACAGTAGGACGGAGCAGAATGGGACATCATAATGTGCCGCTCACGTTCACGTACACGTATTCACACATGGGCAAACACAGATCCAGCCAGCTACAACCGTACACCCCCAACGGTGAGTGCAACTCCTGTTTGACTTTGAACCATGTGAGTGCTGTGGACCACTGGGATTCATCACTTCACTGCGTTGTTTAAAGCACAACAATATGAATGGAACAGGGTGTGTGGGAGGAGGGGAGGTCCACTGTATGAAAACATAATACAGAAGGGTCCAGCTCAGGCAAAAAAAAACAGTCATAGTTTC
This sequence comes from Aeoliscus strigatus, assembly GCA_901007665.1. Lineage (NCBI taxonomy): Eukaryota > Metazoa > Chordata > Actinopteri > Syngnathiformes > Centriscidae > Aeoliscus > Aeoliscus strigatus. The sequence goes on along the minus strand of CAAKHB010007980.1, from coordinate 86,375 downwards.
ATTATATGTTCTCAGAATTATGAGATCCGTCTCGTGTATGTTGTTGCGGATTCAGTTCAGAAGCAAACATGGCTCCGTTTTACTTCATACTTGGGTTGAAACATGGCGTTATTCTCATGCTACTGAGGATGCAGACGCTGTGATCGTAACTGGTAATTCCGTGATAGTATTACGGAATTACCAGTTACGTATCTCGTTACTGATGTTTTTTGTATTCGTCCGAGGTGGCAGCAGGACGCTTCCGTGACATAAGGTGGCAAAAATATTAGGAACACGATTAAAATATGATGACCACAAAAACTGAACACAAAGTAGAATTAGCGCCTCTTCTACAACGTCATCAACTGCACGTGTACAATCCTGTAAATGATCCATTTAGCACCAGTGAAGGGACCAGTATGGATGAATCACTGACTGGACTTCATTTCTGTGTTGTCATGTGAATTGTTGCTCTCACACAGCATCTACATCTGATGACCTTTTGTTTATTAACATGTCTCCTTCGCCTCCACAGACAACTTGAACAACGCTCTCGGCGCCATCAGAGTTCTTGGTTTGGAGCTGATCGAGGATGAACTGAAGCCGCATTTGAATACGGTGTTGGTCAACATTAAGGAGCGAAGTGAGTTCACGTGTTTTCAGTCATATTAGACGTTATTGTCACCAAAGCCTCTGTTCTAACCTGTGTTTGTTTATGCATTTGCTGTAACAGTGATACAACAACTCCCTCCTACCTTGCACCCTCAGTGGCAGCTGCACACACTCCCCCTCCCTGCATGACAACACCTCCTAGCACACACACCTGTCAGCTAGGATGAGCTGAGAGATGAGGTGTGTGACAGTCAGAGAACTCTGTAGACGTTAAGCTGTATATGTGTCTCCTAGCGAGGCAGTGATAGACCAGCAGAGGGGTGCAGGGTGGGGGTAGGAAGATCAGGTGTCATCCGTCCAACGCACAGATCATCATTGTGTTTTATTATGGGGGCCTGTTGTAACGGAGACACATATTAATATTATCCATGTTTATTCCTCAACACACGTATCCCGATAAACTCAAGAGTTACGCAACAGACTTTTATATTTAAGAGGAACAAATAGTGTGAAACAATGCACTAAACAAAAGAGTATAGTAATGTTGCACATCAGATGAAACAGAACCTGGGTTACAAGAATCTGTCAGTTGTTTGCATGAAGTATCAAATATTGCAACTGCATGAAGTATCAAATATGAAAATCTGTGTGGCGCCAAAGAGTCAGCACACTCACCAACCCCTGAGTCAACAAGTGATTTTCTAGTTAGTCAATGGAGTCTTTTGTTGTTTGTGTTCCACGTCTCTCCAGACAAAGGTGCCCCTGAGCAGGTCGTGGTCAGCGGGATCCTTCCGATTCTGGCTTTGTCTCTGAGGAGCAGAGGTTCTCACACTCTGCTGACCGCCAAACTCGTGGCCGAACTCGCCAAGGAGTGTGAGTTAAATACACACACATAATTTGATCTGTCGATTCAGTCTGTGAGTTCATTCATTCTGTCTCCGCTTCCTCACAGCTGTGGTTCGTAGAGGCTTCGGTGACGCAGGCTTGGTCACAGCGCTGCTGTCTGTGCTGACCAGCACCGACCGGGAGCTGCTCGCTCACGCCGTGCAGGCCATCTCTCGTATGGCTTACGAAAGCTGTAAGTACGGGAACCTCATGTACTATGCCGGTGTAGAAATGGTTTTCTGTGATTTCTCCCTCATGCTGTCATTAGATGATTTTTTTAATTTATTAGATTACTTGAATGCAGATGTGTCATCACATTTACTCAGACTTGTAGGGGAGACAAGGGTCAGTTGGAACATGTCAAGGGACTTTTCCTCATATGGTAATCTGCCATTTTTTGGAATCAAATTAGGATTTTCTGCTTCTGGCACTTTAATTATACTTTAATCTGTATATTTGCATAACCACTGGTGTTTTTTAACCATCAATGTTATATTATTTTTATATAATTAGACTGCTGGACAACCTTTTTGTCATACACCGTGAACAAAGGTCATCATGAAATAGATCTTAAAAGTCCCAATCACATGAATGCTAACTACTTTTTTTCAATATTTCATGAATTATTAATGAGACATTTTCCAGCCATTCATTTACTCCAGGCCTCTGTAATGAACCTGCACTTCTTCAAACCACTTGAATACATTGTCTCAGTGATGGACACTCTAAAGTTAGTGTGGTTATTTCAGTGTGTTTTGATTCGAAACAGCTGTCCATGGTCTTCTCCATCACCCACACTTTGTACACCAGTATAAAATGCTGCATGCCTGAAGTGATTATTCTCTATGTCTCCTTCAGCAAAGCTGCAGGATCAGTTACTGCGGCGAGGTGCAGTTCCTCGTCTTGTTGCCATCCTGCTGCGTTTCTCTGATAGAGAGGCCCTGGAGGAGTTGTGCCTTCAGGCCCTGTGTAACCTCAGCGGTATGGGAGTGGCAGAAGAGGCACGAGTGGTCTGGGAGCGAGGCGTCTCTGTGAGGCCGGGAGAGTCTGTGTTTCATGGAACGTCTCCTCATACCTGTGGCTTTGTTTCCTCTGTGACTCTTGTGCACGTGTCTCAGTGGGCAGCAGGTCAGTACATGGTCAGTATCGAGACGTTCCAGCGCTGCTCCCCCTCTTTCTGGAGCTTTCACAGAAACAAACGGAAGGCTCGCTGGTTCCCTTTCTTCAGTTTGAGGAGCTGCTCTAATCTGTACAAGGGGATAAAGTTCTCTACGGGGGACTCTCCTCGAACCAAAAGTCTGAAGACTCTCGTGTTCCACACTTTACTCTGACAGACTCACCGGAGTGAAAAAGACTTTACTGTATTTTTCCTGGTGTTGATGCATCAAACCACACTCTTTAAAAAGGCAAAGGCAGCTCACATAATACCATGGATCATACACCATGGTTCTGATGTGGTTGGTCCTTCAACCAGAACGTGAAATAAAGCAAAAGCAAACAGGACTTCCCTGCTACTTCAGTGCTTCAATGCCGAGTAATTTATTAGTATTTTCCACATTTGAATTTCAGTACCTTCCTAACGAATTTGTGCACAAACATGAGTGGAATAGGAATATGTGATATGTGCTACAAACCATCCGTCTGTACACCATCACCTCTCCACCCGCTTCAGGTCACGTTTGTGGCCACACGTCACATTCGTGTGGAGACATTGTTTGTCAGAGTTGTGAGTATGAAGGTTACATGTCTAGGAGCATGATTCTGGAATTCTCTGCTAAGTGTTCAATTCCATTTTCACATAAACTGACAAATCAAACCAAACTTTTTTACTTGTTTGAATTGAGTTTATCATCCTCAAAAAGAGGAATGGTGTTTCCTCTGGTGTGTTCCAGACACTAGGTGGCATACACACACTTGATATCCACACAGAGCTCTCTACAGGTATATTATAGAAGTAGAAATCCAGCGTGTGGCTTTGCGCACACACACACAAACACTCACACACTGAATCTAATAACAACAAGCTGCCTGACTGAATATCTCATTGCAAATTCTCAGATATTTACATAGATTTAATTAGTTTACTTTCCTTCGTTAAAATGAGAGTTGTGTGTGACAATGCCTGAGTTAACGCGACCACTTGCTCTTAGACTGTAAATCTGTCGACACAAAGAAAGACACACTTGCATCCGCTGCTCAGTCTCCTCCTCTAATTACTTCTCTCATTGGTTCCGTTGGCTCCAGGCCTCCACACGGGCACGTCCTCCAATCAATCCAAACTTTATTACTCCGGAGGCCACTTTAATATTTGATGTAATGGAGAAGAGGCTCTGGAATTATTTACATTTAGACAAAGGGACGCACACATTTAGTCGTCACTGACCTGATTGTCCTCTGATGGTTCACTTTGTAAACACCCAAACAATTTGATGAACGTCTTCACCAACAGACCTGATTCTCATTACGTCGAGAAAGGCGATGTATGAACAGAATATGAAGATTATTTGTACTTGATGCTCTCACCACGGAGCTTGAGGGTTCAGTTAGCTTGCTGTGTTTAAACACCAGTTCAGTGCAATTTATGAAGTACACATGTCAATAGAAAAGTCAAGCAAATGCATTGTGCTCTGTGTCGACCTCCGACAGCAGCAGCACTTGCATCAAATGGTTTAAATCCAACCAGGCAGAAAATGTTAGATGAATGTTAGAAAATGTCAGAAAATAGATATAAAATATGGGAATGTGCAGGCATATTAATGAATTTACTTAGTGCTACAATACTCCTGGAGAATCACTGTAAATGTCACATATTCCTTTTACGAAGTACATCAAATGAATGGATTTGGTGCGATACAAATGAAATATGACCTGACCTGATAGAAACATGAGCAGAACTCAGTGAGAGTAGAACTAAAGTACAACACCTACACGTTATGGTGAATCTAATGTCGTCTGGATGAAGAGTTGGATGTGAAGGATCAAAACGGGCCACGAGTGTCAAGTGACTATAGAATAATTATTATATTTATTGTCTATTATATTTAGAAAATATTAGACACTGGTATTATTACCACCCCATGTGCTTTTTGTGATGCATCGCGTTTAATCAATAGCTCCAATCCGTTTCTGTAATAGCAGATGCAGGAAGCATGAATATATTAGTTTTAATATAAGACATGTTAATAATTCATGATGAACTTTGGATTATATGCCCTCAAAGCCGGATAATGAAGAACTCTTTTATTACTTGTCTTTGCAAATGAGTCATTTAAACTTTCATCCTCTTGTTGTTTTCTGCAGAAACAACTTGGTATAATTGCATTAGGATTTCACGGCGCCGGGATTGTAATTAGAGTTTCGTCATTTTTCTACTGTGGCCTTAGTTATTCTCTGCCTGTCGAGTCCTTCAGCAATAGACAACAGTCTCTCACACACACGCACACACACACAGGAACAATACAAGGCAGGAGCCAGCACACATGAAATAAACAGCCAGGAGCGGGTTTGTCATGTATATTGAATCTAATCACAATGATTGATTCCTCCACAGGGGGTTGCATCTCCTCTTTAAACAGAACAAGTCTGACAGTGAAGCAGATGATCATCATCTGATCCTCTGCTCATGCGACACATTGCTACCAACCAGATTTTCCCTTTTGAACCTCTGTCCATGGCACTTCTCACCAGCAGAGATCCGAAATGAATGGATCAATGGATCAAATGGTTCTGTCCAGTGCAAGGGAATGTTCAGAGTCTCATCTGCATCGTGTGGGGGAGTCATAACGTTTGTCCCGTCCGGTTTTTCACCCTCACTTGAACTCATCCCTCTGACTTCCCTTCATCCATCCATCCTTCTCCTCTCATTCTTTCATCCAATCTCATCCCCCCCCCCAAAAAAATAAACTCACAGACCTCCAAGTTAAAAAGCCCCAGAACAACAGAACAACAGCATTGGCAAAGTCTCTTTTCTCCTGTCGGCTTGCTAATGGAATAACGAGAGCTTGACTGTTTTCTCTGGGAGGGGGAGGTCAAGGAAACTTTTGTGACCTTTAGCAAACTTTTATTTTTTTCAATGTTCCAGGCTAATGTACTAGGCTCAACATCCATCTATAAAAGCTAATAAGGGACGCGTTGTTGTTTTATCAAAAACACAATGTGATCACCCCGCTCACATGCCGCCTCATCTGATTCCTTTTCTTGGAAAAGAGCCTCAGCTCTGCTCCGAGCGCCTTATCTCAGCCCTCCTGTGGAGGAAACTGACTTCACCTGCTTTTGTCTGCCATCTTTCTTCTGGTCTCGACCCAAAGCCTGTAGCTGTAGCCTGTGTGACCACTCTGAACACTTGAAGTCCTTCACAGGGGGGAGCAGCTCAGTGCTTAACAGTTATTATCGTTTTAATGATAATGATATTGTTTTATTCGTGACCAGTGGGTTTGTTGTGATGGTGTATTTGTGTGTAATATGACTAGCACAAGAACTATTCCTGCTATGTTGTGATGGAACGCTAACATGTTGGTTTTCACCCAGAAATTACGTCACCACAACGTCCGATCTGGGACGATCAGTCAGTCGGCTCACGCTGTCACACCTGTAGTCGTCCTGTCACCGTCTAAAGGCTGCAGCAGGTCGTGGCGAGCAGATGTTTGAACTCCACACCAAAGAGCCCGACGCGTCCCAGACAGCGTATTTTTACCCGCAGATGTCAGGGAGCTGAATGGTCGGTTCAAACACAGAGTTCTTCTTCACGTCTATTTTTGTACCGACATCACAAGCGAATGTGGCACAGATGTAGCTCTCTCCAGCTGCTCTGAGCGACAGAATAAGGCTAATACTCCAAACCCCGCAACAACAAGCACGACGAGACCACACAGCCTGCGCTTCAGGTGTGTGTGGCGGGTCAGTGGGAGGGGAGGCCATCTGTCCCGGTCTATTATGTCCATCATAGGAGGGCCTCTCCTACACACCGACACACACACACACACTACAGGAATGTGCTAACTGTCAAATGTGTATTTTTTTTTTTCTTTTTGGTGTCGTTCCTCATCCCCGCACAGACACACACACACACGCAATGACACAGCACAGCTAATTTGCAACCAACACACACACACTGTCTTGTCCAATGGCTGTTTCAGGGGAATATTACATCTTGACATTATCAGCAGGGAGAGGTGGGACTGTGGCGGAGGGACGGAGGGGAAAGGCAGAACAGTGGCACACGGCGACCACGCGGCAGATGGTTGATTGGAGATTATCGCCGTTGGAGGAAACACCAGGAAGGTAATTAAGGGAGGAGACAGTGACTCACAGATGGTCTGAGGACCAATCAGAATTCTTCATACTTAGCCACGAACACTCAGACTTCAGTATTTGTGACATGTAATGATCATTGGCCGCTACACACTCATGAATACATAAAAAGAATCATGAAATATTAAAAAGTAGCTGACACATTTGAGTTTCCATGAC
>CAAKHB010007980.1:56048-77572 GCA_901007665.1 Aeoliscus strigatus | reverse complement strand
ATTCATTATCATTCTTTACTACGGGCCTGTGAGAACAACAGGACATTAGTTTAAGGAGCTGGTGCAGCTGTGATGAAATATTCGCTATCTGTCCGTTTCTAATTTCACTGTTTGAATTATAATTAAGTTAATATTGTAATTATTAATGTTTCCACAAGAAACTGTAATTTAATTACACATTTGTCTCCAGTAATGTAATGTGTTTATTTTGTCATTAAAGTTACCTAACACATGTTATATGTAATTAGTAATTCCCCAACACAGTTGGTCCCACGTATGGATCATTATTTGACACTATTATGGTGCGTTTAACTTTCGCTTTCCTTTCAACACTGACGGAGAAAAAAGTTGTGACATCAAGAGATAAATCAGCATCAACTAATATAATTGCTTCCAAAAAAAAAAAGAATGTGTTGATAATCAAAAGGTGTCATTAGTACATATTATGTGCAGCACTGCTCTTCATCAACCCCTCGAAGCCTAATTGAGATACTTGATTAAATACGAGTCTGATTAGACTGCTGATCTTTGAAATCGCTGTATGACATCACGGCAACTTTATTCAGAGACTGCAGTTCCTGTGCTTTACACATAATGGTTAGAAAAATGTTAGAAAACATTACAATTTAAAACTAAAATAATAAAATCAAATGAAATATACCCAATTAGACTCTGTTTTTGGAAAGAAAGAGAACATCAAGTATAACGTGTAAAACAATTTTGCATCCACATCCAAGTGCTTCAGAAGAGCTCATCTGTATGCGCACGGACTGAGAACTGTTCACATTCGAAGCTGTTGCATTATAACTTGGGGCTCAAATATCTGTCCTGTGTCTTAGATCTCTTTGATTTCTATTAACACATCATCACTAGTGTATTCTGGACCTAAACCAGCTCAGAACCAGAGTCACATGCTCTGAGCTCGTTGTTCTGGTCCAAACTCAGCCTGATGGAGCTCAGTGGAGCATTTGATTCCTTAAAATGTATCACCGGCGACACGGTTGTGACGTGGTTAGTAGTTAGTGGTGGTACTGGTGTGTGGCGTTTTCATGCTCTCCAGTGGGTTCTCTCTGGGTACACCAGATTCCTCCCACCTCCAAAAGCATGCTGAGGTTAACTGGTCACTCTAAATTGTCTGTGAATGGTGTGAATGTGAGTGTGAATGGTTGTCTGTCCTTCATGTGGCCTTGTGACGAGCTGGTGACTCGTCCAGGGTGTAACCTGCCGTCCGCCAGCTGGGATCAGCTCCAGCCCAACCGTGACCCGTTACCAGAGCAAGCGAGAGAAGATGAATGAATGAACAAAAATACATCAATATCCGTCTCTTTCTGATCTTCCACGAGCCTCCACACAGGATTTATTTTGTGACCCACTCAGCTCCACCTCCTGCATGTTTCCAGATTGAAAGACAAAGCTTCCGGGCTTCCCTCCTCAGCTCTCATCCTCCTCCTGATCTGTCAGCGAGTTCCTCCCAGCCATCACTCTCCCTGACAGACAGATGGTGTCGGAGTCGTCAGTCACTCCACGGCCTCGCTGTAGCCGTCATCTCCCGCCGGCAGGGACACCCCCTACAACACAGCCGTCACAGCGGAGATGAAGACGGGTCTCTTGTCTGGTGAAACGGTGGGGGAGCATGAGCAGAATATTTCTACTGATTAAGGAGCCTCCATCCTCTTGTGGTCATTAGCGTCACCGTCAGTGGTTGTGAAGTGAATTTAATGTATGAATCGGATGAGGTTTGACCTTGAGGTAATGATATTTAATCAGAGTAACCTTTGACCCCAAACAGCAAAACGTGTGATCACATTCAAAGAGTAATGGAATGAAATGAATCTTGTTTGCAAGAAGCTGGTGGAAATAACTTAATGTTCTCACAGTTTAAATAAGAGAAGCAGATGATGAATAGGTGCATTTTATCTTCAAGGGAGGGGGGGGCAGAATCGTATAATAAATTAATAAATGTGACAGAAGATGAGAGAGCAGGAAAAGATCTACAGGGAAACTATGATTGACACAGAGGAGCAATAAGCAGACACACGTCAATGATCGTCTGATGCTTTGTGGAAAATGAAAATCTCCCTCATTCAGGTTTTTTCCAAGAGAATTAGAGATGAAAGGCTGATGCACAAGTGACAGACATTCAGAGAGCAGAAGAGATTTTTTCCTAAGGATTTTAAAGAAAATTCACAATGTCACAATCTGACCAAAGGAAAATGGTCCAATATTTGCTTTTGGGAATGAGAAGTTGTTGCTGTAGTTTTCACGTAGATTAAATACATTCAGTGGCTAATATATGTAGCCCGGTGTATACTTTGATTTAATGAAGAACATTATTTGCAGAGTACTGAGTCTGTAATGAGAGTGATAATAGCAGGCTGCTGGCGCGTGTGATGACATGTATCATAAAAAACGCAGTTTCACAAGTAATTTGGTTCTGACAATTGAACGCCTGCTTCTATTTCAATAATGGAATGTCATGGGTCATATTTTGAGAAATGTAAGATGTTTTCATTGTCTTGATGTTGAATTGGTTTGTGACCGAGTGAGATAAAAGCTACTTTAGCTAGCATTTTTGGTGTTTGAACAAACCGCCTGAAGAGTGGAATTGTTTGGTTGTTTTTTGTAAGACGTGGGAAAAGCGCGGTGACGGACTCGCTGTCCCCAGTTTAAAGTGTCTGAGTTTTAGTAGCAGAGTCTCTCATTTGGTGCAATCCGGTGAGCATCTCCGTTGTGGTTGGAGGCGCGTTTCCAGACGAGCGATGTCGGCGGCATGAACGCGCGTGCAACCATCAGGCCTGCGACGTTGGCGGGTCGGTGAGTGTGTGTGGGCCCACAAGAGTGTGTGAAATTGAGTGTATTTGAAATTCATCTGTTGTGTTCCTCAATCGCAGTTCACTAAACTAAATTTGTTTTAATTGCAAAGAAACGTGTCTGGTATCAGTGCTTTAACACTATATTAGCTAGCTGGGTATACGTATAGTGTAACTTATTGAGGTTTGCTAGGGCACTTATTATCCAGGTAAACCTGCTGGTATCTACCTTTTAGTTTATGAATCCAAACACCCCTGTGCTCTGTCTGAGAAACATTGATTATTTGATTGAGGGTGGTGGGAGGCTACATATAATAAGTATTGTGTATAAGGCACATGGCGAATGAAGATCAAAATCTTCCTCCTACCTTAAGTTATTACTTCACCTACTCTGACTTTGACTTCATTCGGGTTAGGGATTAGAAAATGCATGTTGCACATTTCATATTCTCCAAATGAGGTTAAAGTATTGCAGTAGTGTTTGCTTCAGCCCTTGTATCTCACCCAGAGTTCACTGGATAATAATTGGGGGTGAAAACCCAAGCAATGACTCCATTCAGCATAATAACTAAATGACTTCAACATGTCCTACAGTTTGATAAAACCAAGTTAGGACTTCTAACTTTGGTATCAGAGATGAGAATGTGAATAATTTGTAAACCAGCAACAGCATCATTCTGATTAAACTTCTATTCCAGATAAAACAGCAGCTTAGTGGAAAAGCATCAGCTTCGATTGAAGGAATCCAATTTGTATAAAATTGATTTTCCGGCAGTGTTTTGTGTGCAAGTTCTGACGCTAGCGCGTGCTGAGGGATTAGACGCTGGCGTGAAGTTTGCTCAACATTGTTGGTAGCACCCGCGGCGTATGCCTCAGAGGTGACTTCCATTTTGAACGATGTCAGTCGGATGGGATGAGAAGTAATAAATGTATTCCCCTAAAAGTGTGACAGATATTTACATGACATGAGAGGAACACAATGGCAGACGGGACGAGTGCACATGAGAGCGAATTAGCCTGTGTGTGTGTGTGTTTGCGCGAATGTGTGTATATACTGCCGTGCGTGTGTGTATGGAGGCTTAATCTTCTGTAATGGTTCATAGTGTGTCAGCGATGATTGATGGTGAGCTAAGGGGATAGCGCCGACTGATGCCTTGGTTTGTGAATGGAAATGTGTTTGTGAATTTATCCTGATTTCACTTTTTGCCCTTCTCCCCCCCATTTCATCCCTCTCTTCACATCAGCCCCCGATTACACCCCACCACCCCAACTGTGGTAGAGGCAGCGTAAACACAAATACACCATGATTGCAATTCCACACTCACACGTGCATGGAAAGTGTTTTACATCACACCAGAGGTTAGTCTGATCCACACTCACTGCATATAGCTGACTTCATTTCTTTGTACAGCAGGATTTAAGTAAAAAGCGCCAGGCCATGGGTGTGTCTCAGTCATTCGGTAGTTAGACACGTTTTTAGAACAGAGATTCTAAAAGGGTTGAACTTAGTGATGAATTAGTCATGGGTGAGTTTTGGGCACATCAATAATCCAATCAGTGTGTCGCCTGTCATTCCCTTTGAAAATGGTGGGCCTGGAGCGCATGGTGGATTGCTAGTTAGATGGCAGACTTACCAGGTCGGGTGTCATGAATACACGAAAGATCTTACTAACTACACATGGAATATTCTTCCAAACTGTTCTCATCAGATGTCAAGAGGCTTAAGACGTGTTTGCCATAAATATTATAATGGGCACAATCACATTTTTAATCTTTTGCATTTGCGTGGCTTTTCTGTGTGTGTCTGAGCAGAGTGCACAGGCGTTGTGTGCCCAACTAGACACATCACTATGTAGATTACCAGACAGATACTGCGCCATAGACATACCTGCTTCATCGAACTAGCAACATTTTAGACCCAAACACCCAGAAAAGAGCAGGTTCATTTGCTAGCTAGACGGTGAGGGAGCATGGCGTGAAAATAACTGCATCTTAATGGCAATGACACTTTGTGACATGGACTATGCGTCATGCGCTTTAGTTCATCGAAATAAGCCCCTAAGTGTCTGTCTTAAAACGCTAGAGTCAGTTCTGCGGGAAACAATGAACTGTTGGTCCAGTTTATTGTTAAACCAACAGAACAGGCATCCGTGAACAAAAATAACATCAAATACGGACAACACAGCACGGTGTGTAGTTTGGAGACGCATCGAGTGGTTGTCTGTAGTCCAAACATTCAACATCGCTGCTCACACAGATGAGAAAAGTGACCTTGTACTGTCTGTGTACCCACGGATGACACTGTTTGTGTGGCTGTGTGTGTGTGTGGGGGGATTTATATTCCGTGCGAGGAGGAAGAGGGTTTGCTCGACTTATTAGGCGTATTTGCGTTTCACTTGAAACACGCATAAATAAACATTACAGGCTATGCTTCCATGCAAATATGGAAACCGCCTTATTAAATTCCCTGTGTACGAAAGCGCTCACAGATTGTGAGATTCTTTTCTGCAACACCAAAGGATTGTTGATCTTTGCAGCCTATTTTCTGACATTAATCTTCAACCAAAAATTTCACGAACAAAACTTCACGAGAGTCCTCCAGCATCATGCTGACTGCACTTAAATTTACATATCACATAATACAGCCTTCCTGATTCAGGGGCACATTTAAGCGCAGTCTTACCAACATGTGTTAACTTAAATATGAAACTACCTCACGCTGAATAATGTTATTGTGATTGATCTCGCATCAGCATGCAAATCATACTACTTGCATCCTCTGAGAACCCTTTCTCCTGGATTTGCCTCTTTTTAAGATTCTAGCCGTCTCCCTCGGCTCCTGACCTCCATCAGCAACATGGATTAATGCTCAAAAAAATGAATGCAAAAGCATCCAAAAAAGAAAAAAGAAAACAAACAGCAGCAGTAACAAAATCCCCCTTTGACAGTGTCAACATGTACAAATACGTCTTCTTTTCTTAAATTGCTGTTTACCTTACTTTGTTCACATGTCATTCTAGTCAATGTGAGACTGCACACACAGAACAAAAAATAAGGAGATCAATGATCAGAAAGGATTTTTTACAAAAGTTCTGAGTAATTACAATGGTTTTGAGGCTGATGTGGGTTTTTATCTTGAAGATTAGGCAGATGAGGTTCAATATAAACTGTAATATAAACATTAAAAGTGTTAATTTTTTTTGTCTGGATGTTTTAGTCCTATCTGTGCTTTAGCCCTAGTTGTTTTTCAGTTTGTTTGTCTTATTACTTTGTTTTTTTTTATCCATTGCGCATGTTGAGTTCATTTGTTGGACGTAAAGTGCCTATAAATGAAATTAATTATAATATCGTTCATAGCATAATTGTCTAAGTCACATTTAAAGGTCTTCAGAAAAAACAAATCCAATTGCCTGACTTTAGGCACATCGTGATCGTTGAATGGAACAAGTGCTCTGATTGGCTGAGGATATAGCCAATGAGGCACAGTGAACCAACAACATTAGGAAGGTGTTAGTTAGGCAGACGTCACAATTGGGCCAGAATATATTAGCGTTATAATTAATAGACTATCATACAGATACAGTGTATTGTACTATACAATACATATAGTACAATGTTCATGACAATATATGCAATAAAATATTGACTATAATATATGCAGTACACTGTAAACATTATATGCAAGATGGTCCATTGTAGGACTCATTTGTCTGCCTTCATCTCCATGTAAATGAAAGTGTTAGTCCACGTAAAGGCCATTAGACATGAGTCTGTCTCCCCCCACAGATCCCAGACCAGCATCCACTGATATGAGGCCAGCTGTTTCAACAGTCTCATGTGATTAAGACCAGCGGAGGGGTGAGACTGTTCCCTGGGTGAAGAAATGAAGAGGGGAGCAATGATGACAGGTCCAACACAATACTTTAATCATACCACCTATCCTCCATTTAATCCTCCCATCCCAGATGCCAACTGCAGCCGGCCAAAACCTGAGGATCAATGTCTCCTTTCACATTCCCTCATTTCCTCTCTGTCCCATTTCTCCATCTGTCGTTCTTGCTCTGTCCTTCACTCTCCTTCCGTCTCGTTGTCCTTTCTGTTAGCTGCTTATTGACCACCTCTGTCACCGGCTTTCTCTGCTGTGCTCTCTTTGTGTGTCTAAACATGGTATCTACGAAGACAAATGTAACCCAGAGGATTCATGATATCTATTTTCCAGCCAAAATCAATCTGCCGCCATGAAATGAGGACAGATCCTCTTTCAAACGGAGCGAAGGCGAGGTGGGGAGACCGAACAGGGAGGAGGTGTATGTGTGACAGGATCAAATATTATGATACAAATGATGGAGACGGTTCTGATTTCAATCTCTGCACTGTCATATTTTCTAGGGCCACTGGAGGGCGCCTGACCATGTAAGTCGCTTTTTTTTTTTTTTTTAACATTTAGTCTTGTATTGTCATGGGGCCACTGAATTGTATCACTCTAAAGAAAATTCATTACTAAAAAGTGTACACGGCTTAATAAATGTCAGAATGGAGGAATGAGTAGCATACCGAATCTGATTGTGTGTGTGGGAGGGTGTGTATTCAGCCCACGGCGGAGATGATACACTCTTGTGACAGTAATTCTGAAGGATTGTATTGATTGATCCTGATGGAGGGTGAGATATCAACCAGAAACACACTTGTCTTGGCACACACACACTCAAGTCAGACATCTATGCAGATAGGCCACATGAGTTGATGGGGAAAAAAAATGTAAGCACAAAGTGACAAGATCAGACGACAAATCCAGCCTTCGGATGAGAAAAAGTTCTTTATTGTGTACTTCTAAAGTCCACCTGTGTTTTTTAACGACTGAGCAGGGAATTCAGTTCACTTCATCACTGCCCCGCTCGAAGCACTCCCTCCTCACCGCCTGGATGTGCTCCATTAGATGTCTCAATGGCTTGTTTAGAAGTCGTTCTTCTAAAGGTTTATTTTCAGACTCCATTTTTTTGTTGTTGATCGTGTTCACCAGCCAACCGCTGTCGAAAGGCCATGGATACAGATGGACGTGAGTTGAACGTGACATGTCAGCGTGTTGCCACCAGTTGAGGTGAGACACACACACTTGAGACACAACGCTCACTGAGGTTGCTCGGGATCGATCTAACAATCTTGTAGTCCCAAGCCTGCTTCTCACACTGTGTGTTCACCGCTGTTCCACGCTAATGGCAGCATGGGCTCCATTGTCTTGCTCGCTTTTCACCGAGAACATACTTTAATTTTCCCTACAGCAATTAGAAAAGACAAAATAATGTAAAAGCATGTGTGAGACCGACTCTTTTGTCCCTGAGAAAGCCTGGGTTGGGGTTTTTGGATTGTACCTTTATTCCCTGCAGCGCAAACACAATCACAGAACATCACAAACCCGTTTGACTGTGCTCTTTCCTGAGTACATGTCTGGTGCCCGAGGTGCAGAACTAACTCACTAATTAGGGACATTAAAGTCAAACTGCAGTGGACCGTGATGTCTGGCCATCGTCATGGCTGTCAAGTGTTGGCTGGTCTATATCTCTGTTTGCAGAGGTTGGCTCAGTCGGAACAGGTACCATTCGTCTAGTTTTTCTATAATGGTTCTTTAATTGGTCTTTTTTTGGAGCTCCTAATTGGTGCTTTGCCGTGTAGCCAGCAGTCCCTTTTGCCTGCCAGCCAGAGCAGGTTCCTTCGGGTGCTCTCAGGTGTCTCAGCTGATTGCCTACCCTCCTGTTTGCTCTCAATCTGTCAATGCAAGGCCATGCAGGCAAGAAAGGAAGTGAAATTGCTGGACAACATTACGTTTTTTGCGAATTGAAAGGCGTTGGGCACGGCAAGTCATCCCTCAGGCAGCACCATGACAAGATCCATCTGCCGTCCAGAACACAAGGAACGGACGGAGCAACTCGGACCCAGCTCCCTCCACCGCTGCTCCTCCGTCCTCTCTATCCTCCTCCCTCACATCTAGTTAGAATGTATAGATGTCTCTTAGCTGGAATCTGTTTAATCAGTCTTTGCGTTAAATCCATCACTTTCTCTCTGCAGCCCTCCCACTCCTTTCTGGAAACAGATGAGTGGATTATCAGATTATTATTATTGATTCATCTACTGCAGTGGTTGTCTAATAGTCAACCTGCACACTGTCTCCTCCTCAACAGTATCCTCCTCCGCAGTGTTTGCTGCTTTCAGTCCTGGAGTGCAAATTAAAAATGTTTTTGTTTGTTTTATTTAATGAGTTTTAAGTTACAGAGTTTGTGTGTTGGTTGACTTTGTCTGGCTTGAGTTTGGCTAATTGGGTTGCAGTGATCAGCCTGCTGGTCGAGTGTGACTGATTGTTTGGGTCCAAATGTCCAAAGTAGCTTGTACACAAAAGAAAAATATTATAATTTTAGAAACATATGAAAAAAAATATTCTGATTTCGAGGAAATCACGTCTGAAAATGACACCAAGCTTTGACATATGGACGCACCTTCCGAAAACAAAAGAAAATAGATCAATCTGCTTTCCACAAACAAATACACAAATCTGTCAGTCTCCATGTTCAGAAAATGTTTTTCATGAGTGTATTGGATGTTAGCTGCTTCAACCTTTACAGAATGTATTTGCAGCAGCCGCAGGGCCCAAGTATGTCACCTGACAGACAAACCGTTGTGCTTTCTAGAAGAACACTCCACCTGTGTACACCGCAGGGCTTCTTTTTTCACCGACTCGTAGCGTGTGATGTCATGGATGTGACACTGCATGCTGCCAGGTCTGTTGGGGGAAAGGTAATTTCCAGCAGTTGCAGGGAAAACTGGGATGGAGCTGATGTGGACTGTTGAATTAGTTCATTCATTTACGGTGTGTGATCAGGAATGTTTTCTAGTCCAGTGAAGTCAGATTTTATTTGTAAAGCGCCAATTCTCAACATCGCTCTGATTATCAATCTGACTATTGAAACTGAAACCCAACACACACACGAGCAGCTCTTAACGAGCTCTAAACTTTCTCCAACAGGCAGATCCAAAGGTACATGTGGATGGCCGTCTGCCTCGACCAGTTGGCAGCTCAGCAGGTAGCTAAGCACAATGTGCACATTCGCGCGCACACACACACGAAATAACCTCTTTATGATCGTTTCCAATGGAACAGTTTACTGTCTCATTGCGTTTAAAATTAACTAAGTTTAATTAACACAAGTCTTCGGTCTGTTGATGATACAGGGGAAATGACTGACATCTTTCTACAACTATTCACAAGCTACTTGGTTGAGGATTCGGGTATTAGTAATTCTGTAATTATCATTAGCGTCATTATGTCCCTTCCTTTCCTCTCTTCCTCTTGTCACCTTCCCCGCTCGTGCTCTCTCTCTCTCTCTCCCCCAGTGGCAAAGTATAATCATCGAAGTTATCAATCAAGGCACGTTGCCTCAGGCATTGAGCTGTATTACCTGCAATGACGGAAATGATTCATATTCACATCTTGCTCATTAGATCAACACAGATGCATTGCTCAAACATTTGTTCCCTCGCTAAAAGTTTGGATTTCAATTGAATACATCAGTGTAGAAACAAACATTTTAAATAGTCACTGCAATAAATAGGGCTTCGATAATACACATTAACACTCGGATTACAGTATTATCTTCCGTCGAAGGAACGTCATGTTCCTCATTTCAAAGTTGGATACCCACAGATTTATGTAGTATATTTCAAGTCACATCACTCTTGGAAAAACAGCTCACAACCCATAGTTAGTTTAATGTCTAAAAATGAGTGATACTGCAGTACAACCCACTTTGTCAAAACGGTATCAAAGAATTTGTCAACTTCTAAATAACTTTGATGGGGTTTTGTGGAGTAAAAGTGTGTTGTAGCATTCGTCGTGACAGGTTTATCTTTAAAAAAAAAAAAACATGAAAAAGTTGGGTTTTTTTCTGCGATCAAAACAAAAGAGCTCATCTGGGGCAGGTTCAAATCTCTAAAGCACATTATTAATGGAAAGTGAGATCATATTCCTTAACCATATGTTGGATGCATAATATTCATGCACAAACAGCGGCAGGCGAAAGTATCAGGGCCTTAGGAGGTGTAAGAGCCATATGCAGCGCTCAGGCGGGTACATACAGCGACAGCTTGTGAACATCCGCTGTTTACAGCTGTGGCTGGTGGTATTTGAAGGTTTGGGAGGTGTATCCTCACAATTATTCAAAGACAAAACTTCTCAAAGTTGCACAAAGAAGTATATTGCACTTGTGGTATAACACGGTGAACAGATTTAGGATTTAAAGGACAAGTGTAAAACATCTCATGGAAGTCTGATATCTGAAATGTACAATTTGTGTTTGTTTGAAACTAAGAATTGTTCTTTTAGGAGATGATCGTCTTGTACACTAGCTCAGAATCGTTAATCCGTTTTGTGTTGTAATACCACTTTGTTCCTAAAGAGGCGATAGTGAGTCATGGCTGTACCACATACTCATAGATTACTAGTTTTGAGTTACGGGACAAACGTTTTTTCTTTTGTTCTCACTTTTTTCCTCTTTGTTGTTATGATTTTCATTTCAGGTCCTTATGGAGCAATTAAAAGGAGAGTTAAACATAGAGCTAATCACAGCAAATGTCTATGCTGTGTAAAATAACACCTCTGACGACGACTCACACACGACCTACTACCCTGTAACCTTACTCTACTTAGCGCTGTCACTTTGATCAAAGCCTCATCGCCCGCTGTCACTCTCTGACCTTCGGCGTGCGTCTGGTGAGGCTGTTTGGCTGATGGATGTTTGGGGAACAGCGTTATGGTTGGGGGGCTGTGTAATGGAGACGGCAGAGGTAGTCGTAGTTAACGGCGGGGGACTTATTTCTTCCTAACCCCTATTATGAGCTGACAGGCTGAGGTCATCGGTGCACGCACACAGCGGTGCTCCGAAACTCAGTATGTGTTACAAAGAGGCAAAAATGGGGATGGGGGGGGGGTGAGGAATCTAACGGGTGAATGTTGGAAGATTCAGAACTGTGACGTTATCTGAGAACTGACAGCAGTTTTTCATCTCTTGTACGAGATGTGAAACATTAAAGAATTAAAAGCACTGTGTCGCCGCCCTTGACTCTGTGGACGTCTTTGCCTCCAAATGGTTCCAGTCAGCCATGATGACGGTGATCTATGCACCCCCCCCTACCCATTCTCATCACGGCCATCATATGTTACCATCCAACATCTGTTCAAAAATGTGCAATCATCATTTCTTGCTCAAGGAACATGCCACATGTATAGTATTCTTCTCATAAGATCCATATCTGCTTGTAAATTCTTTTGCCTGTTTCATTTACCCACGGCGTACTTGAGCTCATCTTCAGCATCATAACATCAGACTCTCACTTGTTTTTCCAGCAGCAGCTGCTTTCTGCGAATGAGCTCTGATAAGCCTCCCGCACACAACCTGTGCAAATGGCTGCTGAACACAAGCAGAGATGTGTAGCAGCTAAATATTATTCTGAGGGACTGAGAGAGGCAAAACCGGAGGCACGGAGAGTCAATGTTGATAAGAAGATGAGTGATGTGAACAGGAAACCTGATGAAAGGCAGACGCCGTGATCATGATGACTTGAAAGCGCTTCAGCCAACATTGTGAGGGTAGGGCTGGATAAATTTGCACAGTGCCATCACAATCATTTATAGAAAGTCATATGAGTTTTGAACAGTCATGGGGTTGTTTGTCAGAGGATGCTGACAAACGACCTGCGTATGAGATGAAGTACACGTGAAAGGGTTTGATGTGATGAGTGCACTTGTACTGGAGGTAACACTCGGTCAACAAGGCAATATCATGTTGTTTTACTAGTTTTTGCCCTCTGGGATGACGAACAGCAGTGTGATGACCTACACATGAGACAATTTTACTGTGTGCGTGTGTTTGTGCGTGCCTGTCACTGGGGGATGTTTGATACAGTGTCTGATCTTGAAGTTGACATTTATGTTCACATGTGAAAGGAAAGAAATGAGAGATTTACATCGTCTCTGTTTTTGTCTCTACTCATTCGGTTTGGGAGGAGGCTGCGGGGCGTCAGACGACTCACAATTTGACCTCAGCGTTTATGAGACTCACTCGGTATGGAATGCAGGATGGCTTGTTAGCAGTCAAAATCTGAAAAGTGCGACTGTGCTGGCTCTACTTGAGGATTCATTGCATGGTCTACTGAGTGTGACTGCAGGAACTACTTGGTGACATCAGGATAAGGTGTATGAGCAGGCATGATCAAAGTGATCATACAACTCTCCAACCAGCTTCTGAATGCGAGAAGGTTACGGAGGAAAACAAGCCTTTTGTGAACGTCAAAAAAATTGCAAGTCACCCTTATGGTCTTTTTTTTTCATAAGAAAAATTCCTCCATCTGCTTCCATCAGTCATTTGTCGTGCCTGTGGTGGACCCCAGGTTGGAGGTCATGTAGATGTAGTAGGACAGGACCCCCGTGTAGGTTCCCATCTGCTTTTCAGTTTATTAATGTGGCCAACAAGCTGGAAACATAATCTGCAATCGGATCTGGCCCACAGCCGGAAAAAGTACAATAATCTGTCCAATTAGCCAAGAAAAAGTGTGGCTTTTGGTAAGTCACACATGGGCAACAAGCTGCTCATTTATTACCCACAAGACCTTGTTCTTTCAATGGTGTTCTGTGCATTTGCTGAGAAATCTGAGATTCTTGAACCCAATTTAAATACACTGACAGCTTTTTGTATGTCTTATCAGCATGTCAGGTCATGTTTTAATCATGATTGCCGTAATGATGTTCAGAATCCTTCACAAATACAAAATATGGATGAATTTGAGTGTCTGAAGTTAGATCAGAACTTTATTCATCCCTCAGGAAGGTTCTCTCAGGAAATTCAAATTCTAGCAGCAGCACAATACTGTTTTTAGAGAATAAATGGAAAAATTCTTGCCAGATACGTGGTGTTGCATCAGGAAGCAGGAGAGAAGGTCCTGCTCATCTGTCCTCGCCAGCTATTCCCTGTTCACAGCAAACAAACAGACTGAAACTCTTGTCGGGTTGGTGGGTGCATCCTCTGGTTCTGACTCAAAGCTCTTGGGTCAAAGTGTTGGGTCACTTTGGGTTCAGTCAGGTTGATTTAGATGGAGGAATAACGCAGTTTGTTGTGATTGACATAGTCATTGTACTTTCATCTCCATGTATGTAGATTCAGTAGCGGTTGGCCTCGTATTCATATGTGACTAGAGAGAATTTTCCTCTTAGTCATTTCCCACCTCCCTCTATATTCCAGCTGGTGCTTTCATTGCGACTGGCGACAAGCCTACTTCTGTCACCTCAAGGCAACAATGACACACACACACACACACACACACACACACACACACACGTTCATGTTTGTGCATCTGTGCGGAAACAAACACAGTGTTTGCTCGCATGTGTGTGATCAGGAACAGTGATATTTAGCAGCACATTTGGATGTGAGCAGTCGAAAGGAAGCTGACATGCCAAAGGTTCAATCCGGACAGCCTTGTCTCATCTGTTTGCGGATTCTGGAGTGAACATGCTGTGATTTGAACCCAGTGGTGCGTACAAACACAACAAATGCTAAACAGCTTTATGGATTGTTTATAAAACGGTAGTGCAGCGACGTCAGAGCTTTAACTGCAGTGTTCCACAGCATGAAATGTGTGGAAGGTTACATGATGTTATCACGTTGAAGTGTTTTCGTATTGCAAATCTTACAACCCCACTTCACCTGTACTCATTTAAATGATTTGGTAACTACCATCCACTTCTAATGAGCTCTGCAATCACCTCACTGTCTCTTCATACTCTGCATGTTTCTGTTCTTTTTCTCGATTGATGGATGGAGAGAGAAAAAGGGACCTGATCTGAAATCTTGAGTTTTGGAGATAGTTTGCAGCTGTGACGGGGCTCATGTTGGCATGGCTCTGGACCACTGTGGTCCTCACCGACTGGAGACTCTGGAGGGGAGAGGTTCTAACACACTTCTGTCTAAAGCTAAAACTTGGGGGTTTAGTTCACTGCAAAATGTGTTGGCAATGCAATTTCACAGCATCGACTGCACGAAGGGCAGTGTCACCTTCGGTTCATTAAATTTGTCCTGTCCCTTGTGTCTCTTAACTTAAAGTAAATACAGTAGCCAAGGTCAACCACCCCTCCCCCGCTCTCTGCACATGAACTGCACTGACCTGTCATATCCTCTCAAACTGCTGCATACTGCCGCACACACGCTCTTGTATTCCCCACACGCTGTTCAAAGAGCATGTCTTGTCCATGACAAGGTTGAATTGTCCTTCTGCTCGCTGAAAGTGTGCAGGGAAACGGAGAGAAGGAAGCTATTGATCTAATTTCAATTTAAACAAATGATTACACCTAAAAGCCTTAAAGCTGTAATTCCATTTCTCTCAATCAGCGCACCTCATTAATCCAGCCTGGCAAACCACATATGTGGTAGAACTTCAGAGTATGTAAGAATTCAATTATTCTCCTGGAGTTATTGGGATTCAGCCCCAGAGACAGAAGAAATGACAGCTTTTCCACAAAGTGCTTGCTGGTGAGACATAATGCCATTGCAGTAGTTAAAATTTCGAGTCTGGTAATCACTTTGGATTAATTATGAAAAAGGAAAAAAAAGTTGGCTACCATAACTTTCAGCAAGTTAAAATATGGCTCCCAATGTGACGTGTGGTGAGGTTCATGGCTGCTCACTGCTGGCATGCTGGCAAGAACAGTGATTGTCAATCCCCAGTGAGGCACCGGCAGCTGGTGCCTCACCACACGTCAGTTCTCAGTGTGTCGACAGGAAATGTGAAAATATAGGAATTTTGAGTACAAATCATCGAAAATCGGTTAGGTTTACTGGAAAATTAATGTACTGTACAATTTCAGTACAAATCTCTGGATGAATTTAACCATTTAAGGGCGCTGCCTCACTGGCCTCCCCTGACTGTCACTGTTGGGTAAGCATGTTTATTAGCCTAATTTAACAGGAAAGGGAGTTTAAAGGGCAGATAGTCTGCACTTATACAGTGATTTTCTACACCTTCATGGTGCCCAAAGCACCTTACAACGGTCTCACCTTCACTCATTCATGCACACATACACTCTGCCGCCATACAAGTGGCTGGGAGCAATTCAGGGTACAGTGTCTTGCCCAAGGACACTTCAACATCTGGTCAGTCGGAGCCTGACCCACTCAAGCGACTGAGTCTCTGCCGCCCAAAAGTATAGTGATTAAATCTCATTTTTCCACACTGGATGCACAGCGGTGGATTCATGTCATCATCAGATTGAATGTCCATTATCAGTGGAACTCTGGAGCATGTAGGACCTGACTCAGGGCAAATGTAACTAAATTATGTACGAGTGAATCAGTTGACATGCTGTCAGAATGAAACTTTGGCAACGAGACAACATGTTCCCTTTTACATTATCAACCATGACTGAACTCTTTTTGTCAGTGTTGTTGTGACCAAAAATGTGATGAACCCCAGTAAAAATTATAGACAAAACATCCCAAGTGCCCCCTGGTGGTTTGTTTTCTTACGGCCAAGCAAGCAAGGTTGACAACATTATCTAATGATAGTGATAGAGGTGTGTGTGTGTGTGTGTGTGTGTGTGTGTGTGTGTGTGTGTGTGTGTGACACAATAAAACAAGGTTGATTTAACAATACAGACGGGCATCTCTGTTTTTGTGCTCGTTGACCTCAGTCTCCCTCTTAACAAAGGAAGATGAAAGTTGAACAGGGGGGGAAGAGAGAACGGACGAGTGATGTTCCCATTACCGCTCTGCTCATTTGAACCCTTGAGGGAACAGAAAACAGAGGATGCTGTAATGGAGAGCTTTTTTGACATATGAGAGGAGAACTATTTGTCTGGGTCTGACTTGGAAATTTTAAAAGGGAAAAGATTCACCCAAACTTTACATTTGTACATTTCCATTCTTATACAGTGTAAATCTGTCAGCATCAGCGTGATCTCACTCACATGCAGAAGCAACATTAATTGCAATTTTCTTCCTCACGTCTGGTTTTGCATGTAGAGATTAATGGGAAAGATGAAACATGAGAAGAAGTGTAAGACAACTTGATGGACTCGACACATGGACACACACAGTTAACTACGCTTTGTGAAACACAATATGCAAGGTGCATTATGTCAGTCAGAGAAAGAAGAGTGCCGGCAGAATGGGGATAAACAGCTTCAAACAGTGGCATATTTTTAGATTTAATTATGCGGATGTGTTTATAGTGAGTACAGCTGTTGAATGATTGACTTTCATGGTCCTGTCAACGCATAAATTAAAAACACACAAACATGAAGGTGTGTTGAAAAGGGATAAATCATCAAAAATATTTCAGAATGAAATCAAGCTATTGCAGTTTTTTTTGGGCAATAGACCATATTTGATCAGTTCCATATCTATATAAAAAAAAAAGTAAGTTCTGTAACATACAGCTGATGAGAAGATATAACAGAGTAACAGAGTGTATCAGAGTAATGCTATTTGTTTTGGTGGAAATGTAGTATGTAACACGAGCTGAAACACATCGTTATCAAAAGGTGATAAGAGAAGTGGAACAGACAGAAACACTCCAATGGGCTTCATTTGCATATGACCTGATCTAAGAGTGTATGAAATGTTAAGTGCAAATGTTACTAAAATAAGACTCATAACAGTAACATCAAATCCCTTTGGCTCCTGACAGCTGAAAATATCTATAAGAACAAAATTGGAACCTGGGAAAATGATAGCTTGGGGGTCTTGAGTATGGAAAAAAAAAAAAACTTCACACACATGTTCTGGTTCAACATCTTTATGGAATTAAGTTGATTTCCCTCCTTGGAGGTTTAACTAACCCCAATTACCAAGTTGAACCTACCATCATTGGCAGAAACTGCTGAGCACCGTGCAGGAAGGAGACACCAATGACACAGTACTCCAATCAGCTGCTACGTTTCCTCCCTGACATCGAGCAACCGAGTTATCCAGGTACGTCATAGGAAAAACCTCTGATGGGTAGAGGTTATTTTCACTTTCAAGCCATTGTAAAAGTCTCATTTTTGTTCCTGGGTTGCAGGGCACAGGAGATTGGGAAGGATGTAGAGCGTGAAGCTCATTTAAGTGGGTTTGGGAATCACACACAGTTTACAAACTTCACACGGACACTCATTACCTCTCTGGCATAGTTATAGTAGAAATCCCAGTATGTCCCTTGTGAGTATATGCAGACCTATTATTTTCTACTGTTTTTAATATCTCATATGTATTTGCCTCATTATAGCCTTCAAATATTTGCCTAACCAACACCCATAAGTGCTTTATAAAACGTTCTCTATTGGTGACGTTCTGGAGGTAATGTAAGTCTGAGTCATGTTACATAAAACTCTCTCTCTCACACACATCAAAATCCACAAATATGCGCGTGTGTGTGTGAGGCTCACAAGTCCAGAACCAATCTGATCTACTTTGCATTTGACATGCATGTTGCGGACAATGGGAAGTGCAGTGTCAAATGGTGCATGATTGTGGACACCAAAAAAAAACCATTGGAGGAGAACGTTTGAACAACGGAACTTTACATGTTTATATTTGCGTACGTGTGTGTGTATGCATTTGGCATGTTTGCTGTTTCATGACAAATAATACGGTTCGCAGCTCAAACTGGCACCTTTACGACAATGTGAAACAGATTTGTCCATTGTGAAATAAAACATGTACGAGGCAGATATGAAGCTGCCTCTCTGACGCAACAGACGGAATCGCAGCGTATAATGTGATTATGGTAAATTAAAGAATATTAAATGCTGCGCTGCAATTACTCTCCTATTGTGAGTGTTTTGTAATAGATGAATATGTCAGGCTTTATTTAAATGCAGTGAGGCGAATGGTTCTCATCAGAAATTAAATCAGCATGAATAAATAAGTACAAACACAGAACACAACGGTGTCGAAGTGTTGGTTGATACATTCAATACATTGTTTGAGCTGGGTTTCATATAAAGATGTTCTCCAAACAATAAAAACGGAGTTGTGGTCTACAAGAAATAAACAAAAAAAAAATCTGAAAGCACGGCTGAAACATGAAGTATAGTGAGATTAAACCACAACATTTCATTGAAAGTGCCTCATTTACTTTACCAACAGCAGAGTTCAGTTGTGTTGTGGGTTAATGTCTATGTAGAGAACTCTGTGTGAAGTTGTGTTATTTGTATGCTAACTGGTGAGATCATGTTTCTCTCTCAATGGCCTTATTGTTTCCCGTAGTCACTGTCTGTTTTCTGTGTTTCCTTACACTCCCTCATCTTGTCTGCAGTTGTTCAGGTCAAAGGTGACAGCAGGCAGGTAAAGATGAATGGAGCTCTGTCTCTACTCTGCAGGAGAAGACGCAGTTTCAGACAAGGATCGCTGCTGGTGCTAATTCCTTTAAAAAAAAATAAAAGTGTTCATCGGAGCGTTCTGATGAAGGTTTTGTGCCAAAATGGTTAAAGCCTTTAGTCTTTTGTTCGTATTTGGAAATGTCAACATGCTGACTGGCCTGACCCCAGTGTAGGGCGGTCTCTAGAGTCCTTTTGTTTTTATATAGTCCAACGGCTGGGAGGACTAGATAAGACCCACCCACTGCCTCCCCGATGAGTTGTATGTTCTATGCTTAGCCATTAAACATGTTTTGCTGTGGAAAACTTCTTGCTTTCAGAGTCTCCCATAAGTGAATACCAAGGTGGTCCAACATGACCTGGAGCATCTGGGGGCGGGACAAGGAGTGCGACTGGTCAGAATCATCACCATAATATTTAATGTTCCAACTGTACAATAGCACAACTATATACAATAGTACTATATACAATACTATATACAATAGTACAACTGTACAATGTACAATAGCTGTGGGCACCAAGGCCACATTTGATTACATACTGTAGTCTGATAAGATACTATTTCCAGATTATCTTTTTTTTTTTAACAATAATTGAATTGTTCAATTCCAATGATCAGTCAACTTGTTTCTTTGGACTAAACTGGTGGATCCTGAACGCAGTCATGAGTTATATCAGATGTACGTAGAGATGATCAGTGACGATTTGTCAGGATGCACAGGATGTTTCACTCATTCACCTGCCAAATATTTCTTTAAAGTGACTGGCCTTTTACTAAAAGCTTTTCACAGGACGACTTCCCAGATGGTTCTGTGTAACAAACCATCTGGAGAATCAGCTGAACACCTCGTTCCAGTGTTGTCGTTTCATCATGTACAACACACTGGAGTTGGTCTCAGTATGAGACAAAGGTGCACAGATGCTTTTTTTTTCTGGATGTTATTCTAATAAGAAAGCTCCTCAAACAATATGTTTTTTACATGTATTGTAACGGACTGTAGCATTTGTAAAATTGCATCATATTTGTTTTGACAAAATTTCGCTTATAAGTCTTATAAGTCTTTTGCTTTTACTTGACTGTTCTCCCTAATTTCTGTCCTTATCCCTACCCGTTTCTCTCCATCTCTTATGTCTCCTCTCCATTGCTCTTTTTTTCCCTTTTGCTCCCGTCTCATTACAACCATACCAGGGAGCCTGGTTTGATCTCTGGCTGATGGTGATCTCTCTCTCTAAGCGCTGACAGGTACGATAGGCTTCACATCCTGCACCCAGCACCCGATGACTCTGAGAGCGTGATCAGAAGCAGCAATGCTCTCTGTTCCATAAAACAACGGGCTCAAATATATGGAGAGTGCGTGTGTGAGAGCGGGATTAGAGTATGCAGCAGAGACAAAATGACTCTGGTTGATTCATTCACTTGGTGTGTCAGAGGTAAATGAGTTCCAACAAGCAGTTTATTTTTCACATATCAGTACCTGTCGTTGACTCGCTTGTATGCACCAGTCAGAAACGATGGCAATGAATGCATCATCTTATATTTATTTTATCTTCGTCTATGGAAGCTGCTGCATGAAAATGGACAATTTCTATTAATTCTAAAACAAAACTCCTCTGTGTTTTGTCCCCTCTACTAATATTCATCTTGTTTACATGGAGATGTCATATTGCCTCACAAAGTGCTTTCACAAAGGAAACCGGTACAAATACAGTTGGTTTGCAGATGTTGTTCATTCAGAGGGCGAGGACCTTCTGATCTTGCCGTTAAAAACATTTTTGTTTGCCTGCTCTGATTTTTAAAATATTTATATCCTGGTGATCGTTGGCACCCAAAGCACGTCACCAGAACATCACGCTCAGTTGCGCCTCGCCTCCTTGGTGGGTTGGGAAATGGACCTTTTTACACTTTTTTCTGACCCATCAATTCACCTCTGGACCTTACACATAGAACGACGAGGTGTAATGGCGTAATACTGAACAAAATGCTGTGACAGTTTTGCGACTGTACCCCCATGATCCCCCTGGACCCTCTCCTACAACCTCTAAAATATCCTGCTAATATGTCTGTTTGCTTTTTTAAACAGAATACGCCAAATAGCTCTGAAATGAAATGGTTTTGGATGAACAGGACATCCAGATAATGACTGTGATGAATATTTGCAGCATTACAACCTATTGATCAAGGTAGAGGAGTTTGTGTGAAGGTAAGAGAGGGAGAGGAAGAGAGTGATGTTCAGTGAATCTATATGACACGGTTGAAAATCACTCCAGAGAAACTAGTCTTGTCTCTGTAAAAGCTGGGACATTATCTTCCCGACTCAAGA
>CAAKHB010007980.1:43855-56028 GCA_901007665.1 Aeoliscus strigatus | reverse complement strand
AATCAAGAC
This sequence comes from Aeoliscus strigatus, assembly GCA_901007665.1. NCBI lineage: Eukaryota > Metazoa > Chordata > Actinopteri > Syngnathiformes > Centriscidae > Aeoliscus > Aeoliscus strigatus. The sequence goes on along the minus strand of CAAKHB010007980.1, from coordinate 56,019 downwards.
ACACACACACACACACACACACACACACACACACACACACACACACACACACACACACACACACACACACACACACACGCACACACACACACAGAGGGCTAGAGAGAGACAGACAGAAAAAAGAAATACATTTTTCCATCACTTCAGAGAACACTGACATTTATTTTCTTGAGCCCTACTCCATAAAGATAACCATTACGATTCACACCTAACCCCCATTATGTCATGGAGGCACGCACACACACAAAAACACACTCCACTCACCATTTCACACTCCACTCTGATATAATTTCACACCGCCACCACTGCAGCGCCGGCTGATCGATAAATAAGAGCAACACTGAGAAAGTGGAAATCCGACTTCATCACTCCAGTGTGTGCGTGTGTGTGGCATCTCTGCAGCGCCCGTGAAGGGATTTCATGACTTATCAACCCAGTGTGGAGGCCGCTGGGTGAGAGTGTGTGAAAGTGAAAGGTCACAGTTTCTCCGACGTGTCCTTCTCTGGCAGTGTTTGATACTTGATACTAACCACTGTTCCATTAACCACACAAGAACCTGGTTTATTCTTTATACTGATTATTATCGTACAAGAAATATCTAGCTGTCCTGAGAAAGCAAATACATAACACAAAATCCAGGGGTGAATACATTGACATTCAGCCTGGTGAGTCTGTATTCGCACTGAATTTGAAAACGGTGGAGCAATTTACCTGAGTGATGGCTAAAATAATATCTCTATTACAAATGTAGATGTACAGAGTTTGTGTGTTTTAGAGTCTATCCTCTGATGAATCTGTGTCCCTGTACCCACTGGGCTGGAATCATTGTTCCAAATTTCTAATAGTGGCTGCTGATTTCCTTCGGGGTCCAAACTGAAATGGACTTTGCTCAACTCCAGATATCTTACTTTTTTTTCCCCCCTTCTTTTTTTTTTCTGCTGGCTTCTTTGAGAGCTTCTCCTCTGTTTTTAATATCTGTTCAGTGTAACTACTGTATCCCCAATGGCCTTACAAAGATGGCTTAATGTGGGCGTGGCTGGAAGGACAAATTAAGACCCAGCTACTGACACAGTACTGCCCCTGCTGAGCTACGTTTTAGCATTTTGCCGATAGCAGACGTATCCCCTCCTAACCTGTCTTTAGTGAAGACCGCCTAGGAGAAGCTGTTTTTATTGTGTTGGACAATACAATTACCCTCAGTTACCAAACATACCTGCACTTGCATGCAAGACTAAAGACAAAAGTAGAGTTTGTCAAGCTATAAAGATCACCGGTCTGCATCTTTAGTAACCTTTATATATATATACATACATGTATTTCTTTCACTACACTGTTATAGGTATCTTTGTAGATAATGTCAATATCGTTCTGTCCTATGCTGTTTTCTTTTTATCTTATCTATATTTTGTATTTCTTATCTTTAGGATAATAGGATTTGGTATTTCTGTCTTATTTATCTTACTTTCTTTACTAATTCTTTGGTGTTATAATAGAAAAGTGCACACAATTTAGTGATTCTGATTCTGATTAGTGCAAAAGTGGTTTGAGTTTAGTTTGAGTTTCGGTAAAGGTCTGCCTGCTCTTTGCTACTGGTTAATTAGAGAGCCTATTGGCTTCTGACGTTTTCTGTGTGGATCATTGGCTGTGAGCAGCTCATCGTAGGGGTTTTGTTAATTTGTTGAGGAAATCGTTGCCAAAGCACCCCGTGAGCTGTCACCTCGGAAGGACAAGAGGAAACGTGACAGTGTGTTCATTATTGTGTCATTCGTGGGACACTGACACCCGGAACTCACAGCTTTCGTTCGACAGCCTACTGCTTATTTTCACACCGTGCTCCAGGTCTTCCTTAGGATGATTTATTTTTCAGAGGTTAGCTTCGAGGAGCGGTTGTTCCATTGTTTCTTTTGCCCTCAGCTGATGATGTATAGGCTGTGTACATGCCGCCGGATGGAAACCTGGAGCCTGGATGTGCCACATCGAAATTGCTCCCCGAAAACTCATCGAGAACCTGGTTGCACCACAAGATTGGAGCATGTGGTCTAATAGAGAGCGCTGACAGTTTGGAGAGGATGAAAATGCCACATGAGGTGCAGCGCAAGGCGAATAGTCATCCTTCTGTCATTTACATTTTTGACTTTGCTTGCAGAAAAGCAAGCCTCTAAATTCTAAGAAAAGAAAACAACTGAAGCACACTAGGCCTCTGACAACGGGCTCTTTGATTTGTTAATTAAGATCAAATCTGTCTCATTAAGCCACTTAACTTCTCTTTAAAATTCCCTGGCAGCCAGAAGTGAATTCCCTCAAAAGCGTCTATTGTCCCAGCTGGTAAAGGTAAAGAGGAAAAGGGGATCTCTGGATTGTATCTGTATTGTTCTTTGACTTGCACCTTCCTCTGAGCGCACGTTCAAGGATTCAGTCTGGATCTGGGCTTCCTGAATGGCCGAAGTCTTTCAGAGATCGGAGCGATTGAGGGAAGTGAGCCTGAAGAAGTAATTAACGTTCCTGCAGGCTGGCAGATCCAATCGTCTCGGATACGAGCCAGACCGCTGCGCAGACTGACACTCTCGTGCGCACACACACGCACACGGCAGATTCTCAAATTCAAGGTTTAATTACATGCAATAGCATAATAAATTGCGTCCTCATGTGCACAGACAGCTGTCACACTCCGAGCGCCATGCTGCTTTGATGACATGGTTAATGTGATAGTGGAACGGCCGTCGGTTGCGTCATGTTTCTGCATGTATGTCAGTGAAATAAGAACGACGCTGTTTTCTTTTTGTGCTCATGTATCTTGAATTTCATGAAACTATTCAGGAGTAGATGCACAGTGTCGGCCATGAAATGGAGGGGATCTTTCCACTAACCGTTTTTTGGAGATTTCACCTCGTCCCCAGATCTCCTGTTTGTTCAGATTGCTTTCTCATCTCTCTCTCTCCCACACCACAGAAAGACATGGCAAGAAATAAATCTTCTGTCCCTGTTTATGTGCTGCTCCCCACTCCCCACCTGTACTCGTATCTGTTTTCACTCTGTCCTCTTTCCCTTTTACCCTCTTATCCTCCTTTCCCACACTTACCTTTTCTTATTCACTCTATATCTCATCACCTTCTGTCCTCTTTACTCTGACAAGTTGACTTCACCATCGCCGTTCTCCTCCACCTCCTCCTCTTCTGCCCCAAATATTTCTTTGTTCTCTCCTCATTTTTTCCCACATTTTATCGTCTCATCTCCTCTCCTCTCCCTCCCTCCCTCCCTCCCTCCCTCCCTCTATCAGTGAGGACAGGCCAGCCTTTTGTCTCAAGGTGACTCAAAGCATCTGGACTTGTTGTGAAGCAATATATTCACAGGCGGGAGGTGTGAGGAGACCTGACTCGAGCCCTCTGGTGACTCCAGCCATTGTGGACTAAAACCCTGTCAAGGTTGCTGCTTGTTGTTTGTAATGATAGATAGATAGATAGATAGATAGATAGATAGAAATGTGTCAGTCCACTTCAATTCATCCATCTTTATGTCATTCTTATTTTAAAGAAGAGCAGTTTCTTGCGCAGCATGGAAGTATCCCAGGAGGAAAATTATGGAGGGGCGTGTGTATGTATATGTGCAGCAGTGAATAAATGAATAATGTTTTCACTTCCAGGGTGGTCCATATAGATCCCTGTGCTCTCCTGACATAAATATTAAATCTCCCTGCTGGTATGGGCAGACAATTGTTTCTCATCTATGAAACTTCTCCTCCCTCAGCTCTGTCCGGGTCGGTGTTTTTATATTACAGTTAATTGTTAAGCTAAATATGAGATGAACCTAACTAGATTGAGTATAGATAGAGTATTTGTGTTATGTCATTCAAGTTCGGTGTAGTCTGCAACAGCTGTGTTCATGTTTTCATATGCAAGACACGTCTGTTAATCTGTTGGCAAGAAAGGTGCTTTATCAATCCTGAAGCAGCACACACACAGACTGACAAATATAAATGTAATGGAGATATGTAGAGTTTGTCATTATTTTTCAAATGCTCAGCTCGTCAACAACACACACACACACAACTGTGTTGAACATCACTTTTCATCACTATTTTGGAGTTTGTCAAATTTAATTTTGCCTCTCTATAAATAGCATGTTTTAAAAAAAAGCTCAGCTCACTCAGTTTATGCCTAAAAAAGGGACACGTCAGTAATGATGACCCAAATAATAATAGCTATAAATACACAAATCCTTCTAATTATACAGATTTTTATCATCATTTGCACAAGTCCTTCAGTATCTCTATAAATCTTTGTGTTCAGTCAACAAACAAGTATTCATTACATCAAGTCCAGCACATTTCCGATGCAGACGGTTAAAAAGAACCATACAATCTTAAAAATATAAGGTCACTAAGTAAGCACGGGATTAAGTCAGTATTATAGTCCAATCTCAGCCAATGTTCTGGAAGCAAAGCAGAGACTAATGGAAAAATCAAAGAGCTCAGTGTTCGGACCATCGAACATTACTCATCTGGTCTCTTGAATGGGGTCTTATCTCGTTGTAACAACAGCGCAGAGAGAGAGCATGTGTGCGAGAGAGAGTAATTGCCGTGGCAACAAGTCACCTTGAGTCACAGAAGCTTACCTACATTTGTACCTACAAGGTGAGCCCAGGAAACATTTTTAAGCGATGTCGTGAGTACTTTGACCTGAAGTTCAACAAACCTCAGAGACAAACCAATGTGCCAATTTAAACATCAGAATTCTATTTTTGCTTGGTTTCCCCCTCTGTCTGTTGATATGACCCTTTTTTCCAAGGATGCAAAAACACTACATGGCAGCTATATCTGTAGGTTTTAGTAAAGTTTGCTCATGTTCAATACCAGGTCAAATACCACAGAAGAAAATTTTGAAAAAAACACACAAAAAAATCCATGAAAACAAGAAGCATATCATACCTGTCGGGGTATATTTGATAAAATAAAAAAAAGACTGACGTTATATACACTCGGGGTGAAACACACAATGCCACTCTTATTCTGATGGTGGAGTTTATTTTTTCAAAAAGTTGACCCACTCAAGCAAGGCCCGCTGTTCCATGGTCAGAAACATAAGGGTTCTTCACAAAAGAGGCACAAAGTCATGTTCATCCAAAAAGGCTCTTTAATTGGTCTAAGTGATTAATTACAGGGTGAGGGAGCCAGGTAATATAGATACTAGAATAGCTTTCAATTACCTAATTTAAATTTGATCATTAAGCATTCAGAGGGGGTGGAAAAACAGGGACAATGAAGGAATATAAAAGAGTGGAAAAGAGATAGTGATGGAAATCTTAATGTAGGCAAACAGACGATTAATACGGTAACAATAAGCCTCAACAGCTTTTTAAAAAAGAAAATGAGCCAGAAATGTGATTACAAAAGTTGTAAGAGTGACTATAAATTCCTATAATATGTAGAATACATGAATATGACAGTCAAATAACACCTTTTTCTGTCTAGCGATATAATATTTAGAATACATCTTCTACTTCTTGTGAGGCCCTGTGTGATGTTGTGCTGTACTATGGCCTTCATATGAGACCCAGTGAGGAACAAGAGTCCATGGTTTAAGACACCTAGTGCTGGTCAATGCTGTCCAGAGTAGTTCATCATGATACAGGTTGTGTTCATATGGACTGCTTTTCACAAAGTCTTTCTGTCCACGGATTCATCACTTAATGAAGACGTGTTGGGTTTATTTCCAAATCATCGTACATAGACCTGACTGAGTCCTATGTGCCAGTAAACTGGTAAAATTTTACTGACACTGATAAATCTCTTTGTGTCTGTTAACTTATTTACACATTCAGTGGTTACAGATTTATTTTTTCCAAAATACAAGTCTTCTTGCCTCAACTGTATTTTAACATTAACATTAGGTCGCTATGGCACTATGTTGTCCTCCTCTGTAGGAAGATTAGGTTCACATATTAAATCATCGGTTAGAAACATGGACTGTGGAGATGATTTCAGTCACCACATAGGCTAGCTCCTTGAATAACATTGCTCATAGTTACCCTGGGGTTGTACAATGCAACCAAGTTGAAGAATACTATCAATCATGGTACAATAAACTGAATCAGGAAAAGTACCATGCAGTTTGGAAATACATTGCACTTTTTTGTGCCGATTAAGAATGCAGATTTATGTCCACCTGATAAAAGTAGCAATCATTTTGTTTCTTTTAAGTCCTGAGGGAAATATGTTGCACTACTCAATGCTCCAAATTCGCTCTCAAACAATTGTTGACAATTTAGTCCCTAACAGGATCGAGAACATTTTGTCTTCATTACTCACTGAGGTGTGAAATGTCAGGGGAAAAGAACAAAAAAACCCACCAAGTTACCTTAAATTCTGTCTCCTGTCGAAAATATCTTATTCTGGAAATAAACGCTTCACGTGTTCATTGTATCATGAATCTTGCTACAGTGACTGCTTGTTTTTGGTGACTTTTAAAAAAGACGATCCCTTATTCTTCCACAATTCGTTTCTCAGCTGTAAACAGTTTATCTATTCACTCACAACTGAATCCCACCCACAGTAAAATATGTACAACATACACAGCATAAATTCTGGTTATATATTAACCAAGCATCAATTCCGTGGACTGCTGTAAATCTTAGTGCATGTTGAAGCACATAAAACACAAGCATTGTTGTAAGAAAGCAGCAAGTGAATAAAAATTGCCAACCTCAGCTTTCCACAGCTTTCTCAGTGCTTATTACCTTAATGTAGTGTACCACAAATCAGTCCTATCTGTAAAAGCAGAACTACTTTAACACATAAAGTCACATAGAAAACTGACAATTACTTCAAGTCATAACTTCGCCGGTTTACATCAATACAACTAGTCAACTTTGTCCACAGTGGTCATTTTTAAGAGTTTCCTGTAACTCCTAAGATGTCCTGGTGTTCCTTCAGACTTCAGACTCAAGACTGGACACCCGCCTCCAGGGACGAAGCACACAAGGGCTCCCGGAAGTCTGGCCACCTGCTCCCTGACTTGTCTGGGCCTCTGATCCAGTCTGAGAACCCTGATAGACGCCGTAAGCCCCATACACACTGTCCTGGTAAAGGAGGGCCCTCTGACTCCCACATCGTCCACCACCGCAAGCCAGTAGCTGGCACACTGGGCTAGAGCTCGACTGGCTGTGGTTCTGCAAGTCAAGTGGAGCATGATAGAGGGGTATTCCTGGATAAGAGTTCAGGTAGTGGGCGTATTGTCTGGTGAGCAAACTGGTAGCTCTCCGAACCATTCCCCGTCCTAAACTATGTCGTACTGCTTCCCCATATGTGGGGAGGTGGGCAGAATTAGAGTACCTCAGCCTTTGGCCTTTGCGCCCATTGGGCCTCCTGTGGTCCTCCCTTATGTGGAGGTAGGCCTGGTTCCGTGGGAGGCACAGGTTGTTTCGAAGGTGGGCGGGATTGTAGGCCTTTGCAGGTGTGGTGGGCGTGAGTATGCATGGGAAAAGGTCTGGCAGAGTGGAAGGTGACTGACTTGAAAGGGATGACTGAGAATCGTCAAGCTGATGGTTTTGCTCACCGCCCCAAGTGGCTTTAAGGAAAGATGGGCGACGGTGCCTGCGTCTACCTCTCAGCATGAGGTCTTCCGGTGGCCAGGAGCTGTAGTTCTCTACCTGAGGACCCATTACTTTCCCTGGGTAGAGGTTGTCAACACTAGGGGCAGAGATGTGGTTGTCCTGGAGATGGTTGGCTTTGAGCTCACTCAGACGGATGGGAGTTGTGTCAATCTTTTCCTGATCCCTGTATTTTCTCCTCTCTACATCAGCATCCCCATACTGGAAACTCTTGGACCTCCTTTTCCGCTGGGAAAAGCATGCTTCTGTTGGCTGGTTTTGGGATGAGGAGACAGGATGTGAGGTGTAGATGTCAGGAAGTTGGAGATCAGTATAAGGGATGAACTGTGAGTGAGGATTACCATCTACATAGAGTCTCCCAGTGGTCTGATAGTGGTGAGGGTGCTGATGAGGAAGTGGCTCACCCATTGCCAGGTGGGGGCTGCTGAGGCTGGAGACAGGAAGTGGCCGCTCATACAGACAGGAAGAAGATCGGGTCGGGAGGGTATAGCGCAGCGGTGTGGGCCTGGTCATACTCCTCTGCTGTTTTAACGAGGTGCCAGCTGTCAAAGGTGGGGTAAAGGAGCACTGTGGGATTGAGGAGTGGTTCTCCATGACATAAGCAAATCCTCCAGGTACAGTCTCTGTGGCAACTTGTGGAACACGAACAGGCAAGCTCCCACCATGGCGACTCAAGTGCTCTATAGTCTTGGTGGCATTGTCCAGAGAGCTCTCAACATTGGCAGTGGAAACCAGGTCTTTGGCAGTGCGGAGCATCTTCAACATGTTCGCCTGAGCATAGTTGGAAGTCAGGTCAGGTTTAGCCAACCCAGATGAACGCCCAAGATCCTCCACTCCATTGAAACAACTGTAAATACCCTAAGACAAGCAAGAGGTGGGCAAAGAATAGAAAAAAGATAAGAAAATAGACAGTAGACATTCTTAGACAGATCATGGAAATGGAGGGACAAGAGATGTAGGACAAAAATAAAGTAATTCATTATCTTTGAATTAGTAGTTATCCTATCCAACTGTTTGACCTTGAATCGTGGTCAAAAGGAGACAATTCCACATACAAAACGTCAACCAATTTGTCCATCTTAAAGCAAAAATCTACATTTCAACAATAAAATATTATAATAATCTTCATTCTAATAAAAAATACCACTGACAGTAAAAAATGATTCATTAAAATCTCAATTTAACACTGAGGCAAGACTCCACAAATTCATTATGCATTCTCCCGGGACTCAAAGAAAAACTGTTTAAGCTGAGAGGATTGCCCTGATAAACACACATGCCCAAAGTCCCTTGCAGAACAAACCGTCTCTAACTGCATGGACAAACACAAAGCCAAATCCCGTGGCTGATCTCTGCTTACAGTTAGCTGAGAGATCCTGAAAGAGCCAAATTTAATTTGGCCCTTGGGGCTGCCCCATGCGGATTAATGACCTGATAGTCATTTAGCCGTTAATCTGATAAAACCCAGATCAAGGCACAATGGTGTAATTACACAGATGAGGAGCACAGAGGCTGGAGTCCATAGACATTTACCGGTCCATAACCTTAGCCAGAGCTTTTTGTCTCAATAACCACTTTCCCAAACAACATCAACTCACTGGGTACAGATTTAAGCTAATTGCAAATGGACCATAGGCAATCAAAGTTAAATGCTGAATAAAACCAGAAGGAGCACTCCCTCCCCCCCTTTTTTCATCTGTACTGTCGATTTCCTGTTCTAAATATGGTGTCTTGTCTTCTAGACATGATGATTACCACCCAATATACATTTACATTGATTTGCCACCATATATTACGACAGTATGTTAAATAAGCAAGAAATCTGTGAAAATAACACACTAGTCAACCAACCACGATGTTACTCAGTAATCTAATTTCATTCAGCCAATCAGTCACTGAGTAATCAGTGTCAAATATCAGCAAGAAGAAATCAAATGAGGAGCTGAGACCAGCTTTTCATCAAAACAATTCATCCATCAAATGAAGGATCCATTGCAAACCTCACCCTGCTGATGGCCAACATGAAGTCCAGTTTGTGGGACTTGTGGAGGGAGTGACGTAGCTTCCAGTAGAGCAGGTGCTCCCAAGCAAAGACCAGCAGGCTCAGACCCATCGCCACCAGCAACATGTAAAAGACTCCTGCCATGTTATCAATGTCAAGCTTGCTGCTCATCACCTCGTTCTTCTCGTTCTGGCAGATGCCCGACAACCATACCGTCTCCAAACGCTGGGTGTCACCTGCGAAGATGTAGGTTTACAGTTACCCTTTTCCCATTTTTTGGAATGGATTCTTCTGCAAAAGACCGATTTGTCACACCTGGCATATAGATAGTGTTCATAATTCAGGTGTCTACCACTTGAAATATATTCTTCCAGGTGGCCACTAGGTAGCATGGCCCACTTTATCACTGTGATGCCATATGTCCTATAGCACTATTTCTTCGTCATGAGACGCTCAGACAGTGAGTGTGTCGGCTCACAGAGAGAGGATATTAACTCAGCACTAGTGGCCATCATGGTATGTGTACTGGTGTGTATATAGGACTAGAGAATGTGTGTGAGTGTGTGTAATGGAGATAATCATGTCCCCCTGCTGTGCTGCCGGATATTCACTCCTTGTAAGCCTGCTGCCCCTGCAGCTGCAGCCCACTCAGAATTGGATAATTGCCAGGTCCACAGTCCACAAAAAGTCTGCCATGGACAGACTCAATCTGAAATGTTGAAAAGATCCATCCAGAGTGTAAATTATATAGTTTCCTGTTCTTGATCTGTGCCCACCATCACCAAGGAACTGCAGCAGTGCCAGGTCGATAAGCCTCTTCCAGCGGGAGTCCTTCTGCAGAGCGATACCATATCCCGTGGTGGCAAACACTTTACCGCTGCCGATGGTCACCAGCTTGCAACCTTCATCTTTGCCAGCCATGTAGTTCAAAACAGCAGCGTCGTATATGAAGGCGTCCAGCTTTCTGTAGGCGAATAGTTTGTCTTTTTGAGCAAATATTCATATGCAAGAGCTATAAAGATACCTACATAAGTCACATTTTGATTGAATTAGATGTTTTTAGTTTTGATTTATTCTTGTACAAATTCAACAAAAACTTCACCTTCTGAATATTTTCATGGGTATTTTCATGGCATATAATAATTCTATTCATCTGATATTCTGTTCATTCAATCATTCAATAAGATTAGTCCTTCATCTGGTTTTCCCTGCTTATCACCCCACCATACAAATAACATTGCGTTTGCTATATTCATCTGTTGTCAACTGTCAATCCTCTTACGTTATATTAGCCAACTGTTACGATAATCAGTCCATTCAAAGTTGACATATTGGACTAGAGAAGACTAACCAACATTACAAGAGTGATGCAGTTGTTGGTTCAGGAAGCTCTGAACCTTAACTTGCAATTTTAAAATCCTGTCAAGTTTCACTACATATTGTAGGCAGGAGAGTACTCAGGTGTTTTCCATGTCATAGAGGATATGTTAAATTGTGCAAATAAGAGTAATATCTAGTGTTTTGGGCACTGTTGTTCTGTGAGCACGGGGTGCATGACAGTTCTTTAAAACACTAATTGCAGTAGACTAAAAATACACCCATCACATTGCCCTGATTCACTAATGAGTGCAACAACACAGGGCTCAAGTCTCTGTTGCATTCCCCAAAATTATGATCTCTCTTACTTTGGTGTCTTGAGGACTAAATATAACTTCTTAATTATATGTGGGATTTATTCAAATGTAAGAAAATGGGTACCCATTTTTGAGGCTTTCTAGGGCTTCCTCCACCCCCTTCTGGTTGTATTTCATCATATGTGTGTGCATGTCGGGATAGTTGCTGCGGATGTTCCTCTCTGTGCTCCCGTTTGGGACCGTCCCGAAGCGGAAAGGAGGGTAATGCTCATGTGGTTTCTGGAACTGTAGGGAGACAAAGAGGGAGAAGGGGAGTAGAGGATGAGGATAGGGAGTGAGCACAGAAATAGGAAAGGATGAGAGAGAGAAGATTGGAAAGGGGGGGAGTGAGAAGAAAGGGAGAAAAGAAACTGAAGGGAGTGAGAGGAGATTATGGGACGGTGGCAGGATAAAAAATGATGGAAGAAGACACAAAGAGAAGAGGTGTGGAGAGGACAAAAGGGAGGACAGCAATGACAAGGTAAAATAAAATAAGGAAGGTCAGTTTGAAAAAATACAATGTGAGGAAAAAGCAAGACCAGAAAAGAAAATAACGAGAAAAGAAGGGAGGAGAGAAGAAAGTAAAGGACAAGGGTGATCAGATTGATGAAGGGATGAGTGACTTCTCAGTTTAAATGAAATCCAGTTTCCATTCATTCAATTTGTTTAGCTGCTAAACGAAATGCTGCATAAATGGGCTGGATGCCATCCCACTCACCTCAATCTGATTAAATCTGATATCAGTCAACACTCATCTGTTTGCGTCATCGTACTGCCCACAGATGAACCTGATCCACTTTACAACCTGTGCCTTATCAAAGTTCCTTTTTTAACCAGGATGCGTTTGTAAGAGCTGAACTGGGCTGTTCATCTTGGCACTGACC
>CAAKHB010007980.1:0-39563 GCA_901007665.1 Aeoliscus strigatus | reverse complement strand
GTGTGTGTGTGTGTGTGTGTGTGTGTGTGTGTGTGTGTGTGTGTGTGTGTGTGTGTGTGTGTGTGTGTGTGTGTGTGAGAGAGAGAGAGAGAGAGAGAGAGCGAGTTCTATAAACATATGCATGGCCTCACACCACTGACCTATTTAAACGCATCAAAGAAACGCTGCCATGCAAGGGGAACATCTAATATACTGTAGTAATAAGATACTGAAATGCGGCGGGGGCTGGGCGTCACCACATCCCGAAGTCTGAGTGACATCTGTAACTGAAAGAATGAGATCTGAAGCTGAGGACATGTTGGCTGGAAACGTTTGCATTTCCCAAATGCTGGCTGTTTGCGAACTTCAAACCAGTCACGCTTGAGCTTCATGACGCGAGTTGCAATGATGCACATACTTTTGTTTTTGAAATGTTCGATGAAACTTTACAAACACCAGGTTTCCTTTTCAGGGATGGGACTTGATGACTTAAAGCTAATTTAAAGATTTCAAAAGCTCGTCTCTGGTGGTGATGCTGATGGATCTCGAGCCAGCTGTTGCATTTTTTAGATTGTATGGAGTTTTAACATGCACACATAGTTTAATAAATCATTTATGTGCAAAAAAAGGTGTCGCTTGTGAAAAGTCCCACAGCAACAAAAATGTATACTCTTTTCTTTATCTGATCTGACTCTCAAATAACTAACCTTGAATTTATTTGGGGCATGCAATCGCCTTAAGCCACATTTCCCAGCCATGAATAAACATTTATAGACACCTTGCTGTAAAAATTGTCTGTAGGGCTGAGCGACTCAACAAAGCAGCTCAGCTCACCGGCTGCTGCATTCAGAGATTTATTCTTTAAATAACTCAGCCTCAGTCTCACCTCTCCAATCATGCCGTTCCAAATTCCGCGGACCAGCTTGCCGTGTTTTCCGTTGGTGACCAGGTAGAGGTCATAGGAGAACTTGATGGTTTTGGACAGCTTCTTCAGGATGTCTATGCAGAAGCCCTTACAGCACAGTTTGGTGTACGACTCGGAGTTGCTAACACAAGAAAGGAGAAAGCAGAGTCAGGCAGATTAAAAATGTGTATTTTAGATAAAAAAAATCCCTTCCCAGCAGCTGGGTTGTTGATATCTTTTGCTGTGGTGGCTAAAACTGTTTTAATTCATCTTGGAGAATGAGTGCTAAATAATCATGGGCTCTTATTTTGACAGAGACCGAGAAGTACAGGGCAAGCGATCGCTGGTTCATTACATAAAATCAATGTCTGTTAACAAAAAGGTGTAATTTGTGGGCATCTCTCTTTTCTGACATACACACCAGGTAGACAGTAGCGTGACTGTTACAGCCTCTGGCCACTAAGGCCATTAAGGTGTGTGTTACATGAGGGACGCGCACATGTTCTTGCAGTGGCCTTTTTGCTTAATGGGGTGTAGAAAACGGCATCTAGAGAAATATGATAAGATTAAAAATAATTGTGACACTGAGCGGACAGTCAGACACCAACTTCTCTAAATAAACCAGATATCGAACGACAAGTGGAGACACTTTTGCTGAGTCAGCAAAACATGTGGAAAAGTGGCACGTGCATGAATGATTTGAATGTAAAAACAAAGTCAAGTGGGAAATTAAGATTCCAGTTGATTATTTTCACTAAGTAAACAAGTGAAGTGTTTTGAGAGAGGCTCGCTTCCTTTACAGGCATCAATAGTTGGATAAACGCAGCATTAATTAATTGCTGCAGGAGCGGCCACCTGTCGTCATTATAACACACACCATTAATGCCCACACACACACACACACACACAAACACACTGAAATTAGGCCGTCTCCCTTCATCACACACACACATTGCACACACATACATTAAGTATCCTCTGAGAATACGCAGCAGTGGTGTTGCGCCGTGTGTTCCTTCCAGAATGGCTGGGAACTAGTGCAGCGTGGAGAGAAGCATCAGAGGGAAAGAGAAGGATTCTCAGCAGGACAGGGAACAGGAAGCACACGGTGAACAACCAAATGAGGAAAGTGGAGGGCAGCAGCTTGAGGTTGGAGGGGAAGCAGGGCAGATGGAGGAAGAAGGTGTTTCAAACTGGTACCACTGGCCTCTGATGGAAAACACTAATACATTAGTACCCTACAATGGGCTTATTGCCAGGTACTCTCTAGACTTAACGTTAAAAATAAATTCAGACCAGTTCAGTCTGTCTGAGGGTCACAGCCATGTTGATTGTAAAACAATTCCCTGTACAGTATGTTTTATCTGCTCAAACAGACTCTAACACTGTTCTGGGAAGATTTACCAGCAACCTGCAACCTGTTTGCAGGGATTTGCTCCCCTGCAGTCACCAACATCTGCAGGCGTCGGGTAACAGATAGCGTTTAGTGTTCCACATCCTTTGTGCATAGGTGTTTTTTCAGGGTTTCTTGCAGGATTTCTTTTGTCTAATCATTGTATTGCATTGCATTTAAACTATTTCTGCGTTTGTTTTTTGTTGTTGCCGTTTTTCAGTTAACAGCGGCAAGAGCAACATATGAACCCTGGTGTTTTTCATTTTTAAGTAGCATACTGAGCGTTTTTGCATCTGGTCACTGCAGGTTGTCCTCCTCAGGATGTCAAAAGTCCTTTTATAATTTGGCGAACGTAAGCTCAGTGTTTGGACAAGAGTTATAATCATGCAAAACATCTGTTCTGCTCTGCAGAGAACCCTCTTGGAGTAAGATTGACTGTGTTATTTAGCAGCAGTCTTCTCTCCCTGTCGGTTGGTCACTGTCCAAATGGGACATGGCAGCAAGAGAGGAGTGGTGGGAGAAACAGAAAGAGGGTCGGATTGTCCCATGCTATGACAGATGTCCCCCGATGTTGGACAGATATATCTTGTTTACTGGCAATCAATGTCTCTGCTGTCTCTCTATAATTAATGTGCCATCCACGGTCAGTGCTGCAGTCTGCAGGAAAAATGTTCTCCTACATACATGCAGACACAAAAACATTTAAAGAGTGAATTGTTTTCTGTTCAGGTGATGAATATATAATCAATCTGTCTATTACACATGATGGATCTCACATAATAATATAGATCTGATGTGTGTGTCTGTGTGTATATACATCACATTTACCTCCACCTCTGACACTAAACTAAAGGAATCATTCAACATTATAGCCGTTTCACTTAATATCTTCCGTGCCTGGTAAACATCAATAGCACTCCCATGTCAAATATCAAGTGGTGCCCAGATGAGGACTTCCAATAATTGGAGGGTTCATGCATTATAGTGAGTCAATCTATTCACTCACTACCATCACTGGATTCATCAACATCTCTGCAAACTACAGCCACAATCAACATGCCAGCTGAACCATTACGCTGGCAAAGGCAGCTTGATATTAGTTGTATGTCTCGTGAGTCTGGATAAATACACACTTGGAGAAGTGGAGATGGCGGTTGTATTGTCATGGTCCTAGTCTCGATGGGAAGAAGGTAATCTCCAAGCAGCAGTCCCTCCACACTGGACCATGAATATATAGTAACATGATCAATAACAAGCAGAAAGAAAATCCTCCAGGAAGAAGGAAGTTGGATATAACGAACCTCCAGAGTCCAGAGAGGATGAAGTCGTTATTCATATTTGTGTTAATGGGCGATTCTTTTATGCTGTTGGACTAAATGCCACTTTACATAAACACATGCCCGACGTCCTTTACTGACAATCCTAGTTTAAGGTCATTTATTTTGTACACAGATATGTCTGTGTTCTTTCATTTCCCTTAATTTACATGATTAATCTCAACCCGTGCCATGTATTATTTGTTTGTTTGACAAACGACGTTGCCAAACGAACAAGCTTTTTGACACCAGCAGAGCTTCATGTCACAGGAAACTTGGGGTATCCAAAAACGAAGAAATGTCACCTTGAGTCACACCCACCAGTCAATTTGTATTTCATTAAAAATTAAGCTTCCATGTTGCTATGTACTAAAATGCATCCAACCATGCACGTGTTTCATCCCGTTTTTGTCAAGCGAGGAGCTCTTTACAGTGACAGACTATGAGTTAACGTGCAGCCATGACGAGCATTCAGCTTCATGCTACAATCACTCGCTCTCACCTGTGAAGGTACAAAGTGGTACGAGACACGACAACGCATTTAAGCAAGTTCATCAGCCGTTCGTACTTCCTGTTGTCACCACCTACATGAGCTGCATCTTCCTGGGCGTGACACCGGCTGCCTAGTAGATGGGTGTTGGTTTGTGGAGGCCAACTGTGTGTTTACTACATTTACAAGTAATTTGAACACTGTGATTTTCCTTTTCCAATTTCTAATGTTCCTGTATACAATTACATTGCGTCAAAAAAAGACCCAACAACATAATGATAGGACTCGCTGTTGTACTTTCAGCACGCATTTGAATGTGATGACATTGTGTATTTCTGACACGCACCAGTAGCAGATAATTGAAGATAATGCAGTTTTCTGCTGCGGCCTGTGTGCGACACTGAACGTGTGTTTTAAAGTGCTTAGACACTGGGTACACACAGTTACTCTGTGTTTAATGAAGTGTGGAGGAATGCGCTGTCTATGAGGATGAAAACAGAGATGGAGATGGAGAGGAACCGACGTGTAGGATCATTTTCAATGTTTTCATACAAGATGAAAACAAGGCACTAAAACGACAGCAGCATTTTATGTGGTTCTAGCTCAATCCTGTCATCAAGGTATAAAATCAGACATCAAAACTAGACCTTGAATTAAACTGAGATAAACGTTTCAGTAATGAACATTTTACAGTAAACTTCACAGCTCATTCCTGACCTCTTATTGGCCTGTTAGAGAGCCTCTGAACTAAGAGCTGAGAAAGATAACGTGTGGGGAAATCTTTCTTTGACATTAATTCAAATTGTGAAATTATGAAGTTCCATCCACACATTCAACGTGCAGCATCAGCTTAGACCTCTGCGTGTACCTCGAAGTGTGATTGGACTGCCGCCTACAGGGCACTGTGTTGCGGACACATGTACCAGTGCCCGGGTCCACGTTCTCCACCATGACGAAAGGATGCTCCTCCAGTGTGGCGACAGTTAAGTGACGGTCATCGGACACATGCTCCAGGAAGTTGCCGTAACGAGGCCAGACAGGGTAGCGGACCTGAAGAATCCCCCGTGCGTACGTACCCACCTGGAGAGGGAGTTGGGGAGGAAATCAATATCAAAGCATAAGTGAAGCTCAAGTGGTGACCTTGTCTGCATCTTCCTCTCTCACTCGTCTCTTTCTGCTTTGCGGTGTGTGTCACATATAGAAAGGGAAATTAGCATGTGTCGACTTGGAGAAAGAGGATGAGAAGATGAAAGAGCACAGTTCATTAATGCGTTCTGAAGATACCTTCAAGTGAGATGTTTGCAATGGATTTTTATGAAAAAAAGAAAAGTCAACCCAACTGCATAACATTAATAAAACATCCTATATAATACCCCATGTGTTGCTTTCAATCAGTGTTTATATTTTAGCCCACTATTTGTTGTCTATGTCTCTTTGATTTCTTTTTTGAGAATTTGCAGCTCCTGTATTTTCTCCCTCAAAGTGAAGGAAAAGTGAGAAAGGTACGGAAAAGTCAAAGAGAAAGGAGCCTCTCGCGATGGAAATGTTATCGAATTCTATTCAGATGGTGAAAAGGAACATCATGTTCAAACAACACAATGGAGGAGAGGCCTGAGAGAAGCAAGAGCACCACATTAGGTGAGTTAGATGACACAGAGACGAGTGGAATAATAAGAGTGAGAGATTACGCCGTAATGAGGTGAGACTGAAGAGATGCAATGATGGTTATAGTATCTATTGTGTTGTCTGTGTGTGTGTGTGTGTGTGTGTGTGTGTGTGTGAGAGTGAGAGGTGTTGGCTACAGAAGTGAGTCATCCACACACATAAACTGTGTGAACAAGACCCCCACTTCTGCACAATTACATGTCCATGGTAATACACACACGCATACATACACACCAGCCAAGAGGTGACATTGACAAAGTGGGTTGGTCTTTCCAGGGCAGAAATAAATGAGTTCAACTGTAGCAGTGAGATTACGTTCAGTGCTTGTCTCTTCAGTTTTTACACACACACACACACACACACACCCTTTGGCAATGTTTGATGTGCGTGAGAGAGAAAACAATCAGGGAAATGAACGACTACCATGTGGCAAGAGCATATGTCTTTCATGGAAGCAAAAACTGTCTGCAGATTCAGGGTGGGTGCTCGTAAAGGAAATGTCTAGAGTGACATAGTTTCAGTGCAAAGATGAAGCGGGACTTGTGATGGCTGAGAAGGAGGCTGAGCCCTCATAACTGGGCTGCAGCAAACGGGGGACGACAGCCTGCCTCTACCTCCAGCCAGCCGTCTGTCTGCAGATATTATACTAATGTCCTGTCAGGAGATACTTCCAGCAGGAGCAGATTACACTTTTCTGCATTTTCTGCACTGGAATGGATTATGAAATCGGTTGCTTGTCCTTTATTTATCAATGACGTCTGGGGCCAACAGTTCATTGCATTGGATAACCTGTATATTTTGAACTTAACAACCAATGACAACCTGACAGGTGATGCAGGACAAAACTGTCTGTGGAACACAAAGATCAACTTGCTGAATCATATTGCATTTTCTCTGATTAATTATCTCATGCGTCATTGTCAGTGGCTTTCTGGTTTATTGCTTCTGCGCATGTGACAACAATAGGCCAAGTGATGATTATTTTGCGGATATTCGTGGGACACTTCTGACTGGACTCATTGTTTCTGTGCCATCAGTGCCAGGATGGTCCAGTGCCCAGTACCTTGTCCCAGAGTCTCTCTCGATCCAGAGCAATAATGATCATGGAGGGACTGGAGAGGAAGCCTTGGCTGTTGAACGACAGGTCTCTTCTTTCCCACGTCACATTTAGCATGTGCCTGCAAGGATGTAGTACAAAAAAAAAATCTCTCTTACATTCAGCAACTCTACATTCAAAAATGAGCATTTTCATCGTCACACGCACTCACACACAACGACTACCTCCCCATTAAACCTGAAGCTCCCCTGGAGGTTTTATCTAGTGTGGGTGACTGAAAGTGGCTCATTAAGCGATGATAAGTGTCAGTTGATTGCTGAAGTTCTGGGTGTTCCTGCTGAAGGATTTCACTATTTGTTGCAAGGTGTACCTCCATGACAAGGCTGAATAATGAACGCAGGTTAATCTTAATTTAAAGGTGAACACTTTGTGCGCACTCTGGACGAGCCTTACTTCATCGCAGGGCTAACATAAAGACAACGTTCACCCTCACATTCACACCTACTGGCAATTTAGTACAATTTTAGAGGTGGGAGGAAGCCAGAGCACACGGAGAGAACCCACACAGACACTCTGAGAGCTATCCGCTGCATCACCATGCCGCCCAGGGTTAAGAATTATCTGTGAAAATTACTTTCAAGAGAAAAATGTCTCACCTGAAAAGAGTATTGTTATCTGAATGTTTCCCTGGCTTGCTGCAGTCACCGTGTCCCTCAGGAATAAATCCATGCTGCTTTTTGAAACTTTCAGCCCCTTTGGCAACGATGGCAACACCCTCTCTCACTCTCTGCCTTAAGCTCTTCCTCCACTGGTCTGTAGTCACACCGATCACGCCGACAGGAAAGCTGACAGGTGGAGGGCTGTCGGGGTTGCCCACAGCCAGGCTGGGGAGGATCCAGATGTAGCCTGGTCCCACTAAGCCCACCGCTGCTGCCTGATGAAACAAGAACTGTGCCTCCTCAAAGGAGCAGTATGCCAGGAGGACCTGCGAGTCCACCTGCAGACAGAAAAGCAGTGAGAGGATAGGACAGGTGAGGCCAGATTACACGATTCAGAATATGTAGCTTTGTGTCGATACACTACAAAGGTTATACCACAAAAAAACACTTAGATGTTTGATGTAAACCTGGTTAACCCTGTCCTGTTGAACTATGTTTTTAGGTCTACAATGTCAATTTTCATTGCATTGTGGCAGTCGTTGTCCATCAAGTCAGATCATGCATGAAGAAAAGACTCAGGATATTTTCCTCAACCTTATACATGAATGCTGGTGCAAATCTGAAAGGAAGATGTTTATAAGAGGCTTCATTTAAAACTGATATCAACCAGATGTATTTTAATTAAAGGGGCTCAAAAAAGAATAGTGTGGGAAAAAGATAAATTCAACCTGCAACATTAATAGAGTCTTGTTTTTAAATTCCATCTGGGTTTTTCAGGATGCCCCTTGAACCAAGTCAAAGTGCGCTTATGTCGTCTCACCTGCTGCAGGATGCGTCTGGTCTTCACGTCACTCGCCCCAACGGACATTTCTAGAGACAGAACATCTTGAAGATTCCACAAGAAGTAGGACGTGTCTGTATAAGACTCAACAATATCCACAAAAGTATCATAACCCGGCAGCAAGCTGGTGATGACTGCAAACTCGCCCCAGTCGTACTCCTCCATGAGCTAAAAGGAATAATAGTAAAAAAGTGAATCTTCTGAGATGATGAGGTTTTGTCATGTAGATTAATATCTATTACCATTAGAAAATTTTACACATGGCATTTGAGTCTGAGTTGTTCAAACTGACAAAATGATGATGAGGGTAAGATTTAACCAGATCTAACATAAATTCAATTATCCCGTTGAATCCCAAAGCAGCAGTGACAGCTTGTGCAGAACATCAGAAATCAATTTCTACGCATTTTCATTAATCAGTAATCATTTAACATGTAATCACATTTCACTGCCTTTTTTGGAATATCCACTTGTTGGTGAGCCTTGAACATGCCAACCATTCTTTCAATGACTCTTTCTGTACCTTGAACATGCAGATGATCTGCTGCTCCAGAGAAGCTCCCATCTGCAGGAAGGAGGATCCTTCCGTCTGTGAGGAGAAGAAGAAACTCGTTCAGGGATTCAAGCTGAGAAGGGCGGGAGGTGAATGACACAACAGCATCTCTGGAGGTGGTTTTGCTTATGAACGCTTCAGTGGGGTGGGCGTTTGCCCTCACAAGGGACAGAAAAGATGTCTTGTTGAGGGATGTTTTTGTCTTCTAACTTCAGCTACATGCCTCCTTTTCTGTCTCTGCTTTTCTTTCAAGAGATAGGATTTGTGGACCCTCAGGATATAAACTATACTTCACCTGTTATTGCTCCACTCAGGTAAAATGTCCACAAACAAACACTTAAAAACAAGTGTTTGTGAAAGAAGTGCGCAAAGATAAGATGTTCAGGTTGACCTTTTCACTGAACCTCTAAATCTGCCAGGAGAACTTTTTACCATAAGTTACGCTTTAATCTGTAATGTTTATTTCAATCATTCATTCATTCCAATAATTTACAAGTAGCAATGTGCAACAACCTCTACAGATATAGTCTATGAGGACTATATGTCAGAGGGATTTGGAATGTGAAATAAATGAGGAGGACTGGAAGACAGTAGTAGGTCATTTGGGGAATATATTAGGGAAGCTAGAGCTAGAGGGAAGTTTACCTAATACACTAATACATAGATTGTATTTTACCCCATCTAGACTCCATATGAACGGTTTATTACCTGATAATCTCTGACGTTTTCATAAAGGCAGGGACTTTCCTACATGTGTTATGGGAATGTAAATGGTAAATGGACTTCACTTCTCTAAAGCTTTTCTACACCTTCACGGTGTTGTGCTTTACAAAAGGCCTCACATTCAGTCCCACATTCATACACACACTCATACACCAGTGGGCAGCTGCTGCAATGCGCTGCCAGGCCCACTGGGAGCAGCTTAGGGTTCAGTGTCTTACCCAAGGATACTTCAACATGTGGACAGTTGGTTCAAACCCTTGAGTCACTGTATGACCCGCTCAACTAACTGAACCAATGTAGTCTGATACAACCACTTTGGGTGAAAGGAGTAGAGCACCTGGGGAAGGCTCTGGAAACAGAGATTCCCATCTCACCAAGATTACTCTCAAAAGAGAGAGACGTTGCAGTTATAAACATCAGGATGGTCACAGCAGCACAAAATAGGTTGCGGAAAAGTACATCACCCACCAGATTATAAAAAAAGGATTGAAAATATGACAGAAATAGTGTTCTATGAGCAGATGCTGGTGAGAGTTAATGGTGACAGGGGAGAAGAGACGGGGCCATTTTTTACTACGGACTTATGACAACAACAGAACATGAATTGAAGAGATGGTATAGCTGTTTTTGTTAGTTTCTAACTTTAGCATGTGAATTACTCTGTAACTGTAACCCCATCCAACGGAGTTGTTTTAAAGTGTAAAAAAAAGAAAAAAAAATGATAATTAAGACCGTGGGACCAGGGAAAATGTATGCTTGAAGGAAAAAGTCCTTGAAAGGCTGTGGATGTGGGATTGTGTGTGTGTGTGTGTGTGTGTGTGTGTGTCATATTCAGAGATTTGTTTGACTTTATTCACTCTACATCACGCAAAAGTGTCGGTGAACTGCAAAAACCCAGTCCTACTGCTCCCTTTCTGTCATGCACGGGTGGTAAGATGCATGCGTGAGTACGTGTTAGCATACATTAGCATATGTCCTGTCTGTCTGCAAGTGTGTCAACAGGAAAGATGGAAACTTCAGAAGAGTCAAGTGCACCCGTGTCCTTCAGACAACATTGTTAACACATTTTAGAATTTGTCGGTCAAATATGTCAATGCTGGTTTGTAAGTATGTTGGCTAAACTGGGTCAAATAATAATAATAATAATAATAATAATAATTCAACCAATGTGACATTTCGGATGAACTGTGTAGTTGTTGTTTTTTTTAAAAAGTAAGATTGTAACAGCTAACAGATTCAGGAGATCTAAGGGGCCTGACAGAGCTGCAGACCTGTGATGTAAGCATGTGCAAGAACATGCACAGCACTGACACAATCATATTCTGAAATTGATTTGATAACTGAGCTGGCAAGGAGGTCCAGGATGTCTCACAATCAGCCTCCCATATGCAGATGAAGAAGTCATTTTATGTATGTAACAGTGAGTGCAGATAGCGTAAACTGTCAAGTGCCATTTGGGACCAGGTCTGTCAGTCTTCTGCTGTCTCAGAGGTGAGTAACTGTCATCGTTCCCTCCTGTTGCTCTTCACTTCTCAAAGCCCCAGGGAGTTGTGAGCCTGAGGAATATCATAGACTCTCCTTCATTCAGTTTCATTTCAGCCTGGGATTGTTTGAGACTCACCTCTGCTGAAACTCCACTGACTGGGCTATGCATCAGACCCGCAGTAAAAATAGTACACATCAGGCTGTCAATGAATAAATAAAAATGGCACTGGAACAGCAGCCTTGGTTAATTGTGTCCCACTTCAGCTGATAGGACTGAGGAGAGGTGAGATGCATCATCTGCGCAAGTATCATTAAACTCTAATTAGTTGTGTCCAAGCGATTCAACAAAGAAATAATTTAATGGAGCCAATCAGCATTTCATCACTACCCAATTAGCAGTGAAATTTTCAACAAAGTCAGAGGCAAATGTGTTAAAGACGATCCTCATCACAGTGAAATAAAGTTGGGCCTCAACAATAACCTTGTCTCTCGTGTCCAAAACTTTCCCACACTCCTATGCAAAGACTAAAGTTCACCCTCCCCCGCTCTTGTCCTCTCCTTCTGAGCGATCTTGTTCTCAACGCCTTGGCAATGTGGTTGTCACACATAGACATAATTAGCGGTCCGACTGCAGGAGCGTATGGTAATGTGACAGGAGGACAGTGGACATGGTGATTGCTCACACTCCTCTCCTCCCACAGGGAGAACACAGCGCCTCCATGGAGAGACTGGTGGTGAACACATAGGAAGCAGGTCACACACACACACACACACACACACACACACACAGATGCAAACACACATGCAGACTCATGGGTAATTAACATACTGTACATCTCACTTTTGCAAGTCTACAGTGTGTTTATATTATCAGAAGAACAGTCACCAGGATGCAAGTTCATGCATCATCACACATTTCATGCAAAGCACAGATGTGTGTTATGTTGAGAACTGAGAATACTATATTTCTGAGAACAAAAGTGTCAAGGTCACAGAATGACACACTCATAAAAAGTATGAAGGGCTCAGGGGCTGTTTTTTTTCCATCAATGTTTAATCTGTTGGTTATTTTCTCAGTTGAGCTTTTGGACCATAAAAGTGCAGAAAATGGCTTAAAAAGAAGATTGGTGAGTTTTTCCATTCCATTGTTTTGTCCAAGAAAAGATGTTTATTTTCATTACAGGTGGGAAGAAATCAGAACAATTTTCACATGTATGAAGTGTGAGTCAAAGAATCTTTCTGTCATTAAACAATAAACACTAACAGCTATGAATTAATTACTGGAATAGTTTATGATTACTTATTATTTGATTGATTCTTACTTTGTCGATTCTCAATCAGTAGTTGCAGCCCACTGCACACTTGAATTATGAACTAGATTATCAGCTGTTAAATTGCCGCAGCTCTCATTTCTATTAATGATCTAAAGTGAGCCTTCAGCTGGTAATGAGCTGACGTTGGAGCTAAATATTAGCAGAGTGCTGCCACAAACAGCGGGAGAGATCTGGCTCTCAGCGTCACAGCATTAGTAGTTTGACTGACTGCCTCACACAAGTTACGGGGCCATGCTGTGAAGTTTGGAGGTGGCCTGGCTGTTAACGTAGTTTCATTCGCAGCAATAAGAAGTAGCTTCCAGTGGGGATTCCTGTGTGGCGGCTCTAGGCTTCTCATGACCTCCTTATGGAGTTTCTGGTTTCTGGACCATGAAGCTAAGAGACAGCCAGAAGTGAAAGGGGTGGACAGACAGCTCGACAGAAGGACAAACGGGGAAAGCAGGTCAGTCTGGCCACAGAAACAAAACCACAAAAAAAGGAAACTGCAGTGTGATCCAATAAGTGAGGTTTGGCTCATTGCTTTGGTCCAGTATCACAAACAGATGTGACCTTAGACTGTAGCAAGGACTGAGACGAAACTCTCAAACTATAATCGCCTACTGACTGTCTCAAATTGTAATAAATGATATCATACACAGTTTCCTTGCCTCAAAAATCTATCATGTGCACACCTAAAGGGCAATTTTGCTCTTGTTTACTAGCAAACACATACAAGTCTACAGTTCTGCAACTATGATTACTCATTATTTGATATCTGTATCTTTAATTAACCTAAACTGCTTTGTGAGTTATTTATTTACAGCAGCGCTGATACGGGCTGTCATCTCCGTCTGATTAATATGCTTCACATATTAATCTAAAGGCTATAGAATGACCTTTTATTTGTTTTATTTTACATGAGGCATCAGGTTACAGGATGGAGTTTTGGACAGTGGCAAGCAATATGAGATTAGTAGGATCAATAACTAAAAAAAATACAAAACATGGCCAGATCTCTCACTCCTCCACACCTGCACCACTAAAGAGCAAACCTCACCTTACAGAGCTTACAAGTAAATATATCTACTGACGTTGGTGCTGTGATATTGGGTGAACCTGGTACACTTTACTCTTGGAAAGCACTGAACTCTCACAGCATAAAAATCTGTTTGGAAAAGGGCCTTGGGAAAAAAAAAAACGAATGTTTTTTCCCACTTTTGTGTAGAGAAACTTCTCTGCTCTACAGAGGCCTGACCTCAATCCACTCCAAACACTTTGGGGTGAACTAGAGCACCAATGCGAGCCAGGCTTTATTGACCAAAATCCAGCTGCTAACGTCACTCATGCAACAGAGAGCACAGAAAGTATTCCAAAAAGAGTGGAGACTGTTATAGTACTGCCCATTAACACGGACTGAGAGCATCATTTATCATTCATATGTGGGTATTAAATACAAGAGGTAATCAACATGAGGAGCTCAGCTTTGGTTCACCATCATAAAGAGTCTGAGGAAGAGGACAAAGACTTAGAAATGGATTCCACTATTGTTATGACGGCACTATGGCGTTGGTAGGAAGGAGGATCAATGGTCTGAGGGCCTGAGATAGGAGGAGGGTGACATCTAAAACCGAGCCCACCCCGAGCTAGAGGGTAGTGAACAAAGAGAAAGTAGTAAAGAAGGAAAAGGAAGGATTTTAACATAGCTAGGACCCTCGACACAGATCAACTCTGGACTAGCTGCAACTCCAAACTAGCGACACAATCTGTGTCGGGCTACTTGTTGCAGCCTTGTGGGCGACGACTCGTCCTTCCTTCCTTGTCTCGTTCCCTGTTGTCTCCTGTTCTGCTTGTCCCACGATTCAACATCTGGATCCAGCACCCTTTAATGATCAGCCAGCACTCTGCAGTGACTCACATCGCCAGAAGAAAAAGCACACTCAACCTCCGATTTTCAATTCCTCCGAGACACCCGCTGCAATATTTTTCTCTTCCCTTCACAAGCCCTATTGAACAGTCTTTAAGCCTTTCCTCAGACATTTGTCGTACTCTCTCATTTCCTCCTTTTTGCTTTTGCTTGATATATGTGCCGTCTGACAAAAGACACACTTCCTCCCCTCCCTTCAATCTTTTTTTTTTCTTTGTCTTCTTCCCTCCTTCTTTGTTGTATGCCATAGAGAGGCCACTGAGAAAGGAACCATAAATAGGCAGCACGGGCGGCTGCTGACTCTTTTCAAACACGCCATCAAAGATATTCATCATCATCAGGCTATTGATAATCAGCACTATTGAGCTCTTTTATCCCTGAAGCGAATCGTGCATTCGTACATATGTCTTTCTTCATCCAATCCACCTGTCCCATTATGCCAGACACCTCTGACAAGCTTTTCTTTCCCTCCTTGCTGACAACAAAAGAGCACATATGAGAAAGAATGAGGCGAAGGAGTGTGAGGAGGAGATCTGAATGAGGCCTCCGGCAGGCAGACCTCAGAGCAGTGCTTTACTCTATATGGAGAAATGTCACTCAACTGTTTGGGACTGATTCGGGTTCTGTAGGACATATAAATCTGCACGTTTGTGGACTAGTGATGTTGCCAGTCGTCATTTGTTTGGCAAATTGCAAACCTGAGGTGGTTGAAAACTTCGCTCCAAGTATTTTTGGCAGCTCAGTTGTCAGAAAAGTGCATCTAGGGTTTGAAGGCGCAGCAGGGGACAGGTAGCAGAAAGAAGGAGGTTACACAGGAGCAGGCAGGTAGAAAACTAGAGATAAAAGGTGGAGTGGACGGTGTGGAGGTGGAGGTGAATGACAACGGCGGTGGGAGGTTTCAGCCTCCTGGCGGGTCTAATTAACAGTTTAATGGAGTCCTGTAGCTCAGAGGGGAGAACGGGCTTCTAGACACATTCTTAATGGCGTCTACTGGTGCAGCAGAGAGCTAAAAACTAGACAGTGAGGAGGGGAAGAGACAGAGGAGAGGAGACAGAGGTGGACAGAGACAGGAATTGTAAAAAAGCACAACATGGAAGAGAAAAAGGAAAAGAGGGGGAAACAAGAGCGGCTGGTTCACACTTGGAGACTTTTCTGTGTGAGAGTAAAACACTGCCTTCAGGCAGCTGCCAGCAAAGCTTCATCAAAGAATATTTTTCTCCTCTCTTCCTCTTTCCGTCTGCAGATCAATCACTCTCCTACTCCTACAACTCCTTCCGTTAAATAGCCACCTGTGCTCCTGTTCAGCTGTGGCCTAAAGCTGAGAGAGGCCGGCCTGCTTCTGAGAGGTCACTGTTTCCATCCCCTGGACTGGCATTGTGCCATCAATGCATGTTGCAAAGTGAGGAAACTGGCATCTAACGCTCTAGTTGCTTCCCAGGTGATGAGCTGTGCTACTAATCCCTCCCCTTGAGGATGGAGAAGTTGAAGGAAAGTTATTGTCAGAGTAGCTGCAGTAAAAACAAAAAACATGAGGGTGATACCCAGCATGGTGCTGCACTTCTTAGCTGAGTTTGGAAGCGTCTTGTTCTGAATAGGTGTAGGAATGCACCCGTTCGACAGGCTGCACAAATAATGTGAGGGTTCTCATTTGCATGTGTGTTTTCTACGTGCGACATTCGATTCTAAAAATATGAGGTGTTGATGATGACGGTTATGCAGTTACAGGAGGGAGGGGTAGGATGAGCGGTAAGCTGAGGGGAAGACGTGATGGTGCCATTTTGGAATGCGTCTGTGACGTCACTTTCATCTTTACAGTTTTCGGACCGCACAGACCATAACCCGTCTTCGCTAAGTCACAACGGGACAACGTTCTCCTCTTGACGTGTGAAGGGAAGAATGATTGACACACAGGTTGCCGATAGCACACGTCTGCCTGTCAACACATCGGACCGTTTTCCCAACCAGGGACCGAGGAGCTGACCTGGGTCGGAGGCTGCACTCATTACTGATGATCCACACATAAATTGCTCAAATATAAATCCTTGCATGCAGGGAGTTGTTGCTCAGCCGAAGTAGGTTTCGCTGCTGTGACCTACTTAAGTTGTTGCGAGCCGAATGAAGACTCCTCGCTGGGACAGGAAGGTGTGACGAGCAGGTATTTTTACTGACAGGATTAGTGGTAGTTTCTCTCATTCCTAGAATGTTTGTCTTTCCCTCTTGATTCATAGTGTTTCATTAACGAGTACTCACCTTCACTGTGTCCAGACTATTTCCTGTCTAACACCTGCGCATTTGTTTACTCCCAGTGAACCTGCTGGTGATCCCTTCACCTTCACTTTACATTTATTTACATTTCTATACAATATATTTGCCTATGTTATGAGTAGCATGGTATATCTTTTTTTGGAATATGGAGTTTTAATCATTGTAATATTCATCTCAGTGTCAAACCATTAGTGATGCAGTGAACGTTGGCATACGTTGCTCCTTTTCTAATATGATGAAATATACAGTTGGATACCGTTTTGGTCATAAGGTTTGTTAGAAGATGTTGGTGACACACCCTAACATGTAACACCACACTGCATAGGAAACACATCATAATAGCCAGGATGTAAACAACTTCAGGATCCTCCACTCTCCCAAAAGAGTTTGTTTTGTTCCTCTCCATGCAGCTCTGTGAATGACTGTGACTGTGACTGTGACTGTGAAGGGTGGTGATGATCATTTGGTCACTACCTTGTATGGGATGACAACTGCAGAGCCACCACTGATGCCAACGATGGGCAGAGCTGTCTGAGTGGAGAGGAAGTCCAGGATCTGTGCCACTTCAGCCACCTGAAGCCCAAACAGACACATTTATTTATTATACAATTGTGACATGAATCGAGATTAGATATAAGATGATCGGTACATGATGGCTCCAGTTCTTCTTTAGTTGAAGAAACATCATAACAGTTGATTTACTTGAGGCTGAATGTTGCTCTCTGAAGAGGATGTTTCTACCTGAGCGCCTGTACCCGTGCCCACATCATCCTCAAAGACCACGCCGTGCAGCTTCTCTGTTTCCATGGTATCGCAGAGCCGTGTTAGCAGATCGCGGGGGTTGGTGTCATTGACCAGCACTGTTACGGGGCTGACCACCACAGGCAGGTCCACAAAGTTCTCCCCACTGAGACGACCTCTGACCTCACTCTGGTAGCTGGAGCCACTGAACACCACCGCCACGTTGATGGACGGGTGCAGGAGGAGTGGTCGGGCGTGCAGGGGAAGCGGCGAGGAGATGAGGAGGAGTAGAAAGAGGAGGAGGAGAGAAGGCCAAGGAGAGGGAGGACGATGTCCTTTGGGTACGGCCATGACGGCAGACTACTGCCTGGAAAGGAGGAGGAGAGGAGGCAGGAGAACGGAAGCAAAGAGAGCAACTTTTATGATGTTTTTGATGTAATACTTCATAATCCATTAGTACATATCCAGCCCTGATTTCACCCTCTTGTCCTGTCTCTGTCTGACCCCTCTGTTTGACAGTATTAGTCCTCCTTTGGATCTTTGGGGAGAACATATCTGTGTGTGCACATGTTTGTATGTGTGTCTGTGTGTGTGTGTGTGTGTGTGTGTGTGTGTGTGTCTTTCAGTGCGTGCAAGTATGCCAGCCTGTAATCCCCCATAATCCCACTCCCAGTGTCATGACTGTAATCACCTCTCCATCGCTGGTTCAGCACACACTCACATGCCAAAACTCACAGACAGGTCGTCGACCCTCATCACCAGGATTATATGACACCACTTCATCTGGCGTCTGATCCACAGATGCACAGAGTCAAACTGTCACACCAGTGCTGAAAAGGAGTCAGAAACGTACCGGTACACATTGTCATTGTTATGTGAAATTCTGTTTTCACATAAAACTACCAGTTACCAGTCCACTTCCACATCGCGGTCTGGAGCTGGACTTGGTGGCCACCCTCCAAGCTACTGCCGCCGGCCAGTCCAGTCCATTCGTCAATGAAGTATGTGTCAGACTGAAGCTGAATAAAACATCATTTTTACTTTTTACAGCCTACGTCAAAAACGTAAGCTGGTGTTGTTCCACGTTAGCACAATGCTGATTCAGCACAAGTGAGCTAAGATGTTCTGAGCTTTAATACTGTGTAGAAAAGCAGTACAGTACAGTAGTTCTTTCTACTGTGTTGTACTGCAGTAACACAGAGTTAGCGGCAGTGGGGTGTGTGTGTGTGTGTGTGTGTGTGCCGTCAGCAACGGTCACAGTGCACAGTCTGCATCTCTGAAGGACGGCAACAGCATGGCACGCCAGACATGGACGCTATTGTGTTGTATGTTACGCGTGTCAAGTAGAAGCAGTAGAAGCAGAGGGTCGGTATTATCGTCTGAAGTGATTTGTTTACGTTGCAGCAATCGTGAGCGGTGTTATCCAACATGTCACGTTATAGACGCTGAAGACGTTTCATTACACTTGTTTTGCTGTCATTTCACAGAACGTACTAAACCTCTTCTGCGCAAATCTGTGCTACAAATTAAAAGAAAAACAGGGGGGCTTTGATGAGCCTACCCTGAACGAGAGGTGTCGGCACCTACTTTTTCAGGCGCATTCATCCTATGATACATTTGCATGTGGATGAAACCACTTCAATGGGATTCGCCGTTTGAAGATGTTTCCTTATTGAATCGATACCTTTGAACCCTTGATAAATGCATGTGGTCCTTTCGTATGGCAAATAAAGATCTGCACACACATAACACACATATGGCTGTTTGTGTTTGTGTGTGTGTGTGTGTGAGGGTGGGGGGGGGGGCATCAGAGACTCCCTGGTAATTAAAAACACCTCCCAGTTTTTGATTCAAAGCTTTTTTCAAAGCAGCACCGGGTTAAATATATCCCACCCCTCACTCTTCAGGCCCCTGGCATATCAATCATTCGTCTTAATAAGGTTTATGCTCCTGGGATGTGAGGTGCCCATAGCGATAAAAACAATAAAATCCTCTGTTTATCCTCTGTAACACGATGCATCTCTGTTGGATGATACTGAGGAATTAAGGCAGTAAAGGGTCAAAGCTGGAGATCGGAAACAGACTCTTTGGTTTGGGAAAATCGTAGTTTTTCTTCAATCTGATGGTAATTTAACCTTGATAATACTGTCACAAAGAAGCACCCTAATAATTTCATGGCAGTCCAACTTTCTCAGTGCTGGTTAAACCCATCAGATTAATGTTAAATCCACATCAGTGGGGTTAAACATGCTCACAGAGGGGTCACGCAGCTTCTTCTTAGATTGATGTGATACATTCAGCGCGTCAAACATTATGTTTTCATCCTCATAGAGGATGTAACGCATGTGCAACAATAACAAGAAGGTCTGATTTAAAGTCACTGTGGTGAGATTTGTCCTCCTATCACAGCTCATATGGTGAGATTGGGAGAAGCCAAGTTATGTAATCATCAAACTAAATCTCCCAGTTGTCTATTGCATTGGTAAATAAACAGATTCAAAAACATGTTCTTGATACAATAACTGCAGGAAAGGATGGATTTTATGGTCAGTCGCCATAATATGTTGTTTTAAGTCAAATTGTAAAATCACAAGCTTCCTTCACCATTGGGTAAATCAAATGTGTTTGAACTGGTGAACCAACAAAGCAAGAAAGAACTTGACTCAGACTGTGGAGGATGTTCAGTTAGTACAACAAACACGCCAGGAATGAAAAATCTAATAAAATTTAATCACTAACAAAAAAATACAAGTCTTGTGTAATTGAAGGTAACTGTGGAAACTAGATTGTTACAGAACTGTAACTGACAGACAACAGAGACAAAGGGGATCTGAGCGGATCATATGGTTGACATGCAGATCAAGTGTCTATTTAACTGTATAAGCTCTGAAAAGCATGACGGGAGCAATGAGTGCGTGTGTGTGTGGGGGGGGGGTGACAATGTGTGTTTTTTTTCTTCTTCAGATTAGCAGCAACATAACAGCTGAGATTATGGCATAGAGAGGATGTGAACCACATCGCGTTTAATCTGACGCAAACATGGCACGCAACAATCATCCTTTTCACCGATTTTTTTTTAATTATTAGGAATTCAAACACCATGTGTGTAATCACATTATCCTGTTTGTGAATTTTCCAGAAGAGAATTCACACACGTTCATTCACACGCACACATGAAATGAGAGCATGCTGGCGTTTGCACAGGATTTCAATCATTATGTAGATTCACAGAGGGCGTGCAGCTCTGCCAGGAGGGATAAACTCTTCCCTCTTTTGCTGGGAAACAGACAGGTAGGGTTGTGCGTGCAACAACATTGAGATGACTACAAAAAGGGGAAGAAAAAAAAAATCCCCCAACCATGTACTGTTAATGAAAACTTAACATACAGCTGAATACATGCACCAGGATTAATGTTTGACAGAGGAAATGTGGAAGGCAGGAAGAGGAAAACGGAGACCTGTAACCCTAGAGAGGTGCTCAGCTCCTGTTCATCATCCACCAACGCTGCCTGTCCTCCACCCGTTATCGTCATCCGTTTGTTATATTATTGTTGTATTATTTATTGTACTTCCACTGCACCTTTTTTTCAATATGGCTCCTCCTTTTTCCCTCTTTTTTTTTAAATTTACATGGCAACATTTGGGGCCAAAGTGAGCCCCAGCAGTGAGGTTTGGTACAATGAAGTGTCATCCTGTTCGCAAACAATTCGGGTCAAAAGAAGGAATCTTTTGGGTGAACGAACTGAACTGAATCACTTCAGTTTGTTTCACAGTTCAGCTGAGTTTACTGTTGCGGGTGAACCTAATTCGTTGGTTTGTTCACTGTGAATGAGTCAACTGGCACGAATCACTCACTGTAAACAAACATACACTGAACGAATCAGTGAACGAATCTTTTTGAACGAATCTTTTTACTGAATGGAGTCTAATGATTCAGTACACCGAAAATAACTGTTTTGCCCATCACTAGTACAATGGCTTTGTGACCTCACACTTTTTTTGCAGAATTCACAGATTGTCCCCGTCAAACCTCCATTAGCCAATGAATACGTTGCACTTCAAGTGTATCTTAAATCATTCAAATTATGCAAAAATGTGTTCAGAAAGAAATCACTGCTTAAAAACATTCATATAAGAGTTGTCGCATTAATCATGCGATGCTATTGTTCTGGCCCGCACAAACTATTATTATAGATTTAATGAGAAAACCTGTTGGAACACATGTTTGAGTGCCGCCTTCAGGGACACACTGTACACAGAGTAAAGAACATTCCGTCATTTATCCACTTAGCTGCAATTTGATGGAGAGTGTACACTGAGTCCCCAGGGGGTGGCGAGGAAATGAGCAGAGAGGATCTAGTTGATGGGATGAGCATCACAACCAGGGACTTTTCAACATGTCTGTCCTGAACCATGTTTTTCGCGGCACCTTCAAAACTGATTTGATTGCATTAATTAGGCAGCTAGCAGACGTCCTTCCTCCCATCAACGTACTGCAGGCGCGGTTCTCTGACAGCTGCATCAAACGTCAGGATTCTCTGGAGCCTCATTTATGCAGACTTGAGATCAGTCTAAGACATTCCCAGTATGAAAATGTATTCTGCAGCCATGACTTCATTATTAATAACTGAACGTAATATTCTGACGGATACCAGGATTTTGCTGCTTGTTAATATCATCAATGCAAATGCAAGAAACAGCTATGCTTCACTGTGATTTACGGGCTGGTGAACAAAGACCATTGCAATATTTGCTTTGGCCACCAGTGGCAGCACTGAGCACATTGCATTGCCTTCTCGCCACTATTTTTTTTAAATTTTATTTTTATTTCACACTTAGAGACAGTTCCATTGGGTGGGGTTACAGTGGCCTTCTCTCCACTAAACTGAATTCAATCAATAATCTCGGCAGGTGAAAATGAAGCAACTTTCACTCAACATTATCCCCAAGTCTGTTTTCATTGTCAACTCATTTTAATAATCGCAGTTTCATCACAGTTTTGAATGCTAATTGCGCTATGATTATAAATAATTTGTTTTGATCATTTTAGGACATTAACCAGTACTTGCATAAACATAAAAGATGGCTTGCAGCAGTTCAGTCAGTGACATACTATAAATACCATGAGATGATATTTGAGAATATCACAATATTATCACCCTACTCCAAACCATCATCTATTTACAATTCTCATGTAAATATCTGTAGTTGTATATCGTCTCGTATCTATTGTATCTATCATCATGTTAACTATTTAGCTCTGCGACTGGTTTTGGGTTTTTTTTTACTTTCCTGTTGTAATGCCATAAATTTCCCCACTGTGGGACAATAACCTCTTATCTTATCTTTTCTTATCTGATATCAACAATCATCATGATTTAGGTGTTTGATTCCCACTTGAAGTCATTTTGATTTAATTCTTATTATCTAATTTTTTGTTCCACCCATAAAGGACCCATAAACTTGATTGTTTTGAAGTGACAGAAAACATGCCAGTGTTCTTCAGGTCAAAAAATATCAACTTTAAAGGTGATAATGCTTCAATATAGCTTCTTTTCCTGCACCAATTCAATGTTCAACTCTGTGTTTTTGTCATTTCTTCTTTCATTCATGAGACACGGGTGAACTATCTTGGTCTCACTATTGACAACTTAAATACAGTCGATCACACTTGTGGTTTAACAAGTCTCAACTCTCAGCGTCTGAAGTCACTGCTCTGTCGCATCGACTGAAGCGTAAACGACAGTATCAGCATCGCCATGGCGCTTGAAGCCCTCTGCCAAACGTCAGGCAGCTCAGCTGATACACCACACTTTTCCTCTCCTCATCCCTCCATCCGTCCAGTCCCCTGCCTCTCATGGATGACTTGAAGGCAGAATGATTTGTGAGCACACATGCTCGTGTGCATCCACACACACACACAAACCCAAATTAATAGGAATAAATGAGTATGTCATACTTAACCTCTGAGCTTATTAAGAAACGTATCACGTGATGCCTGACACATAGATTTATCATAATTAGGCTTTTAAGTGCTGATATTGTAACTCAATCTCTCTGTGGGTTCCCGCTCTCGCACATAAAGATCTGACAGCTTTACAGGAAATCATTGCGAGCCGAAGGTATCGGCCAAGATGATTGACATTGACGGGATGAGGGCATTTAAAGATCGGCTTGGCACCCTGCCACTCAAACGTACAGCAATACAAATATGTCACCCAGTCTTCTGCCACACCTGCTTAAGACATGGACATGATCCAAACACAAAATATTATGGGGCTTTGCCGTCGCTCTCACACTCGCAGTGTGGTTTTCTAACCTACTTGGCTTGTGTGAGACGAATCAGTGTCTATTTTCTGCCATTTATCACCAGTGTAGGGTGAGTGAGTGCTTTGAATTTTTAACTGACGGATTTTCAGAAGCCTGATTAAGTAAAAGTCTCATGTATTCCAAAAAGCCGCAATTTCAGAAAGAAATGAGTCTTTTATTAACCCTCCAGTCTTCTTTGACCCAGTTGGGACATTTAACAACTTGCAATATAGAATATTGTTCATTGAATGTTTTATTGCATGGTTTTCTGAATGAATTTACTTTTCCATTTTCATCAACCTTTGACCCTTCTGATTTCATGTATGACCACTCTGAGGACCTTAAACCCTATGTTGGAAACCATTACAAACTGCAATGCTAAAACAAACAGCAGTGAAACTCAACATAAACTCTAAATTGAATGAAACCATTTCCACAGGCAGGAAGAGGCAAAGATTTGCAATATCTTACAAGTGTATTATCATTTTGTGACATCTCTAGGATCCTTTGTTCTCCACCGTGTACAGAGGAGCTGCGCACTGAAACTGGAAACTGACGTTGCAACATGACACATG
This sequence comes from Aeoliscus strigatus, assembly GCA_901007665.1. Lineage (NCBI taxonomy): Eukaryota > Metazoa > Chordata > Actinopteri > Syngnathiformes > Centriscidae > Aeoliscus > Aeoliscus strigatus. Next base: position 15,371 of record CAAKHB010007980.1, on the reverse strand, counting down.
GAAACAGAAGCAGAAAACACGTCACTAATGGAGAAAAATGAGAGCTGCGACATACTTAGAGGACGAATCAATGAGATGACGAATATGACAACAGTGCCACTGTGATGTCAATGATCCATACGAGAACACACACACACCTGAGGAGACAGAAAACATGTCCTTCTTACAGTAGCTCCTGTTATAGTAACAACTGGCTGTTCTGTTTCTGTCAGCAGCAGATGGGAGTTTTCTCTCGAGGAAACCTTCACTTCTGACAACTGGAAGTGTCTGTTCCCCTGGAGCTTCTCCTTCTTTCCTTCCATCTTTATCTATTGCTCCATATCTGTCCATCCCACTTGTGTATAACCTCTGAATTTCTGTCAGTGGATCACATAAGATGACAGGGCAGGAGGATTGGAGCGAGGACGTAGGGAGCATGTGTATATGTACAGTGTGTGTGTGTGTGGGTGTTATAGTGAGGAAGAGAGAGAGACTTACCTGCACTTTCTGCTGTCATCCAATGTTAACTCCTGCTTCTCCATCGTTCCTCACATGCTTTCCCCGTCAAATCTTTCTGTTTCCGTCTTTTACACCCGTTTCTCTTCTGCCTCGCTTTCGTCTCAGCACCTGTTGGAGTATTTAGACCAACTGTCTGTGTGAGAGCATCAGAGAGTGTCTCTGTGTGTGTGTGTGTGTGTGTGTGTGTGTGTGTGTGTGTGTGTGTGTGTGTGTGTGTGTGTGTGTTCCTATGCATGCCCCTGGAGGAACTTTACAATGTGACAGCAAGCATATGACACACACACACACACACACACACACCATCTTGCTGTCTGTATTCCTGCACATGCCGTAGATAATCAGGATGAGACATTCTGTGTGTGTGTGTGTGTGTGTGTGTGTGTGCAGTAAACCCACTGTGTTTGTCTCTTTCAGGCTGTTCAGAAGAGGAGAGGAGAGGAGGAACGGGGAGGAAGAGTGAAAAAGCCAATTGAGCAGAGGAGCACTTCAACAGCAGCCCCAATCCCTCACCGCCCCCTCCCGTCTCCCCCTCTCCACCACCTCTGTCTCCGGTTCCCTCTCCCTGCACGGGGGACACAACACATCCATGGGAAGTTAAGTTGTCACAGAGAGATGAAAACAGGTCCGGTTCACACACTCCGCATCCTTGGAGCAAAAGTTTCCCTCCCTTCAGTCCTCCAGCTGCTGTGGTGCTGGTACTCCGTGTGTGTGTGTGTGTGGGGGGGGGGGTCCCCGTCAAATCCAGTGACAGCGTGTTTCCTCTGGTCCTGTGTGATCAAAACGGACGAGGTTTGGCTTCTGACCCCCTGTTGCACTCTTCTCCATATGGAAGCCCGGTGATCCAGATGTTGGTTGATGAAGCGTCAGGAACATGGAGAGAAGAGCGGGACAGATGGCAGGTCTGTGGGATCGGACCTGCTGTGCACTAGCAGGTCTTCATCCTGTTGCTCTGATATGTTCCCCCTTTTTCTCTTTTTTTCTTCTCCTCTCTCTCTCTCTCTCTCTCTTGCTCTCTCACCGGTGTGCCATTCATCTGCTGGTGCTGTCACACCAGTAATCCTGACTTACCATTTCCACTTTAACTCCATCTTTCCTCTATATCTCTCTCTATCTCCTCTCACTCCATCACAGGAGGGGCTGCATGTGAGTCTTGATAATAATGGTGTGAGGATTTAGCCTGCCTCCCTTCCTCTCATCCCACTCGCTCACTTCAGCGCCACCCCTCCTCCTCCTCCTCCTCCTCCTCCTCCTCTCCCAACACACTTTGCTCCCATTTTCTCAGTATTATTCACCTTCTGTCCTCTCATCATCCCGCTACGTATCCTGCCTTTTTTTCCCTACATTACCTCCCCATGTTGCGCTGGCGTTTCATTCCGTCACTCTGCCGTTTCCTCTCTTTGACTTCACCATCAACAGGTCTGAAATGAATCCCATTTACTGGTATTGTTTCTGCAGCCCCCCAGGCGCTCCTCATTGCTCATCACTGGTGCATTTTTATGAAGTCAATGTGTTCTGGCGACAGAAAATACACGAGCCGGGAGCCCATAAGCAAGAAGACAAATGAATACGTTAAAATAAGTCGAGTGAAGGTGCAATCCACTGATTTTACACAGGAAACCACCCATCAAGGTTTGATATTATCTGGAGCTTTTTGCAGAAAATGCGTTTGAGTCTGAGAGAATATTAGGTTTTTCATTGGAAGTCTTCGCTCCAAACTGACGTGTTGAACAAGTACTCGACCAAGCTGGATCATGTTGGACAGCACTTGTCTACTGTTACAGCTCCATTTGAAACAAACTGGTATCGCCAGTTGACTTTTACTTTTAGTGTCACACTTGGAGTGTAGTTTTGGATTTAGTTTTCACGTCCGCATGAAGTAACAGGTGATGTACCAGCTGGTCATATGATATCTGGTTGGCTCCATCCCAGGCTCCAACCTGGCTCTTATTGGAGACTTTTCTCTTTGCTTTTGGCTGAAATGTTGCTATATGAGATTTTTGTTCATGATCTTATACATGTCTGTGTTTGAACATTTTACACTGGCAAGGCTGATAAATCAAGCTCGTTCTCCAACCAGTTTAAGTCAAACTAAACATTGCAGTGATTTATTGCAGGGTTTTGTTGTGTTGTGTTAAACTGCATCGTTTTATGTAGGCGTACCTAATAAATTGACACAGTGGCGTTAGTCTTTATTGGCTAAACAACTGCATTCAAGTCTTTCTGCAGTTACAGCTGTAAAACCTATAAACCCCACATTTACCCTGGATTATTGGCAGAAACAAGCCACCAAAACCAACAGACACACAGCAAATATCACAATGGTCGTGCACCAATACAAACGTGTGTCTCTGAATTCTGGGCCGCTTATTTTCATTCACAGATCAAAAGCGATCAGCTGCCTGCGAGGAACCTGCAGAGACAGAGAGAGAGAGAAAATCAATCCATCATAATTCTGGTGACTTTCATTTTGCATTTTTAAGTCATGTTGACAGAGATGGAGTTGACATGTGTGTCTGTGAGGAGACTGTAATACCGCCCTGAGTGTGTGCATGTGTGTGTTTGTGCATCGGTGTGTAAGAGAAACGCTTGCACTTTCTCCTCGTGGCTCACTTGTGACAGCTATTTTGCAGAGAGGAGAGACAAACCATTTTTGCTCTGCTTTCCTCCCCTCATCCTGCTCATGCTGTCGGACAGCCGTTTCATAGTTTTGAACAACGCTGTCTTTTGCAGGTTTCCGTCACTTCTCATGAAGACTGTTTTCTTCCCCCTCCCCTCACCAGGCAGCTTGGTCAGGTGACGGGCCTTTTAACACAGCACTATAAATACTGTCAGGTGTTAAAATAGAGCGTTTGAGATGTGAGACCGGTGACTGAGGCGTCTATATCTGTACAGGATGTGTGTGTATGTGTGTGTGTGTGTGACGGGACAGAGTGAACCTGATGAATGGAAATAGATAGTAGCAAACAGATGTTGCACAGGATAGACTCTCTCCCAGCAGCTGGACGGTGTGCCAACCAGCCAGCAGAGAACATATGTTCTCCGACCACCGATCAGATCCACAGATTAACTCGGACAGATACAGAGAGAAACAAAATTATGTTTACTAGGAAGAGATTGCTGGCTGACAAGCAAATAATTAATTCAACAATGTTGTCAAGCACGATGTGTTACATTGTGAGATGTGGGCTCGCTGCCCATTCAATTGATATATAATAAACTTTTTATAACATTTTCCAGCAAATCCACTGTATGTGTGCATTCACGTCATTTGATGATAAAATCTGTGAATTAGCCAGAAAACAATAGTGGACCTAGACAGGGCTCCTGATCCCCTCCATAATTAGAGGATATTTTGGAGGCCAACAGACACTTCTGGAAAACGCAGAAACAAACAGTGGTTTTGTGTTAATTTGCTGAGAGTACAAGTAAAGAGCAAAGAAAACATCCAACGTCCATTCTGGTCTGGACAGACTCAATATTCGCTCTAGTGAAGCTCTGTTGTAAATCCTCTACTGGGGGGAAATATCTTCCGTTTCATCATTAGTCATTTAGTCAATGACTGATGCTGCTGTTTTCCTTGAATCTCTGCTCTTCTTCTGTTTTCTCAAGAAACTTCTGCACGTTTTCCTTATAAAATAAAATGGCTGCCGTGTGATCACTCTCCAAACTCTCCCTAGTCAGACTTGCATGTATGTTCCTGGGCACAAACGCGCAAGCAGCATTCTCATGCCGTCAGTCCTTCCTGATTGATCAAGGAATGTGCAGATGAAGAACTGACCCAAGAAAATCTTAGAGACAAAAGCCCACAAGAAGATAATCAAATCATGTTACTGAAACAAAAGAACAAAGAATAAAATGCACCTTCAGCTACATAAAAAAATACTTTGGAATAGCTAATATGAAATATCCTGACAGCTGAAGCCCAGACCATGTCTGTTTTTAATGAAAGAGACTTAAACCTGAGCAGCTTTACTGTCAGGCAGGTGCTGGAATCAGGCAATGATGTGGGAATATGAGCCATCTAGTCAGTAAATAAAAACATTCTAAGAATGTAATGTCCTTTGTAGGAAACTGAAACGGAAGCTACAACTCTCCAGGACTAAAATACAACCTTTCATCATCAATATATTCAGAATACTTGAACAATCATCATGACCTGATGGATGAAATAGAGCTCCGAACCCAAACTCACCCAAGAATATTACACCATGATAATAAAATATCCTGGCAGATGTCTCCTTTTACTGATAACGGTGTTGAAACTGACAAACTAAAAGAGATTTCACTGTTTTTGAAGTCCTGCTGGTAAAATCTACAAAAGGTTGTCACCTGATTCACTTAAAGAAGCACACACACATACAAAGCTGTGTCATCCTTACAGCAATTAGAAATAATTTCATGCTTGCAAATGATCATGCTGACAAATTCTGTGCCCTAAAGAAAGAATGCTAATTTGAAGCTGGAAAAAAAAAAGAAGAAAGAAAGACGAAGCTCTAAGGAACAAAAACATGTGAAAGGAGACCCAGACATGAGCCAGCATTTTGCATATGACTGAGAATCTTTATTCTAAGAACCTAGAAGTCTGTGTCGCCATTTTGTCCACACATCTGATTCCGATTACATGTTCTGCAGCTCTAGTTCTTGGATTAATGAGAGGTGGGAAGAGAACTATTAAAGGTGCATTTACCATGTATTTGTGTAAAGAAGGATGGTTTTACATCATTAAATCATCAGGCTAGTTAATATGCAAATGAACAATTTAACCCCCTACGTACCCTGCACCCAGAACTCATTTATCTAGCAGGAGACATTGTAATTCCCCAGCGTTTCTCACCCTGATTATTTGTTATTCGGACAAACAAGGCAGAGAACGTGAGGACCAGCAGGCGTTTAAATATTGAGAAAGTCAGGGTGCAGGTTGGTGAATGGGTCCGACCTATGAACACCAGTGACCACCAGTGACCACCAGTGACCACCGGACCTTCACAGGGAGATGGGGTCTGATTCCCGTCTGCAGACGTAAGGAAGTCAAGTGACTGCAGGGAGTCCACGGTGCATCACGGCTGCAACGGGCTCATCTGGTGGTGGTGTGGAGGTGTGAGTCCTCACGTTAACAAACACCAGGTAAATACAACCTTAAGTGGAACGTTCTCAGCTTCAACTGAAGGAGGATATGACTGATTTGAACCGCTTTGTACAAACTGTGGATTATATTTTTGACAATCACTCTGATGTGCTTGTTTGTTAAATCAAATATGGAATCCTGTGCGTGTGTGGGGGGGGGCAGCGGGGGGCAATCAGGAAGAGGGAAAAGACAACAGGAGATAAATATTAGAAAGCAGCCATCAGATCTGTATGAATATTTGTGTTTAGCTCACATTTGTTGTATTTTTATCACCTGTCTCTTTGATCACTGTGTCAGAGGAGGAAACGTCCTACGGGACCTTTTACTTCGAGTGGGAGTTTAAAATACAAACTCCTTTAGGCTTTTCCGGCTGATCTCTTTGGCCGCCGGCCCACACACCCTCACCCAGAAGTCTGTCAGTCTGCTTGTCTGCATCTTCATCTTCATCTCCATCTCCATCCCTCCTCCTCCTCCTCCGTCTCCTCCTCCTCTTTGTAAAGACACACTTTGAAAGCGAAAAATAGCTCAAGAGCAGGAAGACATAAGACGTGTCAGATCCATAAATAAATTGGGTCTTTGTGCACTTTGTTTGAGACTTGCTGACATTTATAAGCCTGCCAGGTATTAATACCATTCCTCATGAGACAAAGATTGTATGTGTGGGCGTGCATAAACGTGTGCATGTGCCAGTGCATGTACGTGCATATTTCAGCGAGCGCAAAGTGTGTGTGTGTGTGTGAGAGAGAGAGAGACAGAGAGTGAAGAAGTGGTTGGTTTGTTATTCGAGTGAAACTTTACAGTCGGGCATAGCTGACAGAAATGTTCCAGTTTTATTCAGCCTGTAATTCACCTGACATCCCACCATTGTCATGACCAAACAGCTTTTTCCTCTTTTCCTCTGCTGTATAAATAGATAAATGTATCGCTACCCATGGCAGTGTGCAGGGTCCATAGGCGGCACTTTAGTGATGGCGGGTTCCAACGACGACAGGAGACGAGCGGTTGATTCTTGGTCGGTGGTTGAGGGTCAGTGAGCTGTTTGGAGTAGAAACAAACACATGCACTCAACTGAGTGTTGTTTCCTAAAAACAGTAAAAACAAAAGTCCAGAAATGTGAAGTGAAGGCGTTCAAATAGATACACATCAGTGAAGTTCTTCCTAATGATTATTGTTGTGAAAGAGGACTTAAACACAGCTGAGCATTCCAGGTTATTTGTACACTTTGTCTCCTGGCTTGTACGAGGTGGGGGGGGGTCACTGGTAATTATCCGATCTCATCATATACAGGAGGTTCAGAGAGCCGCCAGGTCACCTGTGATTCTGATTGAGGTCCTGGATCACACACACACACACACACGGAAGCAGCAGCAGGCGAATGTGTGGCGTTCCATTACACGTCTGATTTGGCCATTCGTCATGTGATAGCGAGGTCACATGCAGCGGCCACAAACACACGTTTGAGACCCTGTGTGTGTGTGTGTGTGTGTGTGTGTGTTTGTGACCAAACACTTTGTGTGTGTGTACATTTGTGTCCGTCAGGACGGGGTGCATTTGATTTCTGTTGCTTTTTTGTGCAGTTTCATTCAGCTCAGGCTGATTGCACATCAGTTCAAATCTGAGGGGAATGGAGATGTCCGATCTGTTGAGGTGGTTAGCTTGACATGAAAACAAGAACCTCTGCAGATCGCAGTACGACATATTTATACAACTGTTTCACATAGTTGTCTGTATCATCAAAGTTCCGTGGGACAAATCACCTGCACCTACAGTATATACACAATAACTGGAACTCTCTGTTTGACACACCAACTTAAGTACTCTGTATATTGTAGGAACATTTTGAACACAGGGATGGTTTTAAAAAACAAACAAAAAAAAATTACTACCTAGTAAATATCATGTAATTTACTGAATTATACGGACCTGTGAGCTTAGGTACTGTATATATCTACCTACCAAATGTGCCTATTTGTTAAAAAACAAACAGTGAGTCCAATAAGCTTTGGGGAATAGCTGCTAGCCTGCACTATCCCTTCACCTCCAGCTACGATAAGTGAATGGTCTGCAGGCATTCGCACTGTTAACGTTATCTAATTGTCAAATTATTCCTTTGAATGACAATTCTGAAACTGAATAGCTCAGCAGAAGGCAAACAGAAGATGAACAAGAATACTCTTGGATTTTGACAGAAAAACACAGATTAAAAAAAACATAAGGATGAGAAACTCCATTCAGGTATAACACCAAAGGACTTCATTAAAAGATGCTCCCACACAAATGTATTTTAATATATGCACCCCGTCAGATGAATGTTAAGTGTGACGACTGTATCCCCTCCTCCCTGCTAAGCTAATATATGAATGGACTGAGCCTGGACGTCCCCGTGTGGGTATTGTGAGCTCGCTTCGACTTCGGCACCAAAAAACAAACACACAGATCAAAGCTCTGCACCAGCTTCAGTTCAGCATTCTCACTCATGCTGGTTCCCCCTGTTCCTAAACAATTGACAGAAACCATGTGGACAAAAAAAACCAATCACCCATGCTTGGCTTTACCTGCAATAAAATCAGTTGTTTGTACTGTCAGAGCTACTTGAAGCTGTCAAAGCTGTGAATGACGGAGACATTCTGCTAAAAGGCCCCATAGACTACTTAAGTGTTAAACGGTAATCGTTGTATCCTCACAGTCATTACCGTTTCTTACTGTAAAGTGTATGAAACAATTCCACCTGGATATGCCTTCCCCAAATAAATTCTGCTCGTATTTCTGTTGCTATGTCTCCATCTAGTGGTTGATTTTAGTCATTACACTGAAAGGTTTTACAAGCTATACATTTTCTGAGTATGAAATTAGATGTCATCATAGTCTATTGATACAGACGCGTGTGGTGGGACTGAAGTGAATTATATTCCGCCAGACTGAAAGCCATCATTTTCAGACACCACAGGCAAGATACATTGTTTTTAATGGAGGAATTATAATAATATTGAAGCAACGTTACCAATACCAGAGTTCAAGCCCACCTGAATGGCCTTGATTACTAATAACGCCAGCGTTTACCTGTCAAAACAATGTGCTGAAGTTCTTACGAATCAAATGCCATCAAGCAACATCATCATCAGATGCAGATGTAATGAAACCACGTGAGCTTTGGGGATCAGCGTGAAAAAGGCAAAACTCTCTCTCAAGACTCAAGTTATTTATTGAGGCACTTGACACAAACCACGGAATGTACATATCCAATACAAGGTATTTTTTCACATTCTAGCATCTGTAAACATGGTAAAGATAATACATTCTGACAGTTATTTCACATTGCACCATCCTGCATCCTCTTTCTACAAAACAGTGCCAAATACAAAACTATTTCCTGATCCCTGATCACAGAGCGCAAATCTGTCAGGAGGAGCAACATGTAGTGGATCCTGTGCTTTATTTGACCTGAAATGCATATATGCATTTCACATAATGTGCATAAGAGGTAAGTAAACAAGGGATGAAGCGTCTAATTCTATTATGCAGCACAAGAGCACTTCTCTACATAAGTAAACATATTCAGTCTATTAAATATGTAAATACAGACTCTATATATTTCTAGCAGGCATGTACACAGGCCAAATATGTCTGTGTGCTTTGGCTTCACTCACTTGGATGTAAACCTTTATGTACTGTATATAATCTATATGTATGATGGTTGGCAGTTTTATGGAAGAAGTTTCTCCTTGCAAAGAACATTCTTGAATGTGTGTGTACATATCTGCTTCTTAGAAACGTGTAAGGCCAAAACAGAAGAAAGACCTCAGGTGTGTGTTGTTGGTTGAAGGCTGCTGTTGGGCTACTGTCCATGAAGAGGTGCAGAATGAGGTTTTAAATGTGAAAGCTACTACAACTCTATTTTGTTTTTGTTTTTTTTCCCCAGTCTTACACCCTGCAGTGGCGCAGGTCCTGGCAGCAAATTGAACAGCTGGCTCAGCTAGTGCGGTAAAAGGCTGTAAAACACATGTTGAAGGTATCAAATGATTATCGGCTTCAGTCTTGCAAGGTTCATGTACTGAAATATGTCTGCTAATGCATTTTATCATAATCACACGGAGACTGTCTGTGCGACGCAAATACATCTGCAGGGCTGAAGCAACAGCTGAGAAATTTCTTGTGACTTTAGGAACATAAGGCAAAATGTACGTTTTACATAGGTGTCACTTTCATATGATGATATATATAAAACATAGAATCAGCATTCCTACCATTAGATGAGAGATTTTTTTGCGCGAAAATAGCAATAATAATAAAAGTAGAAATAATTTCACAGGCGTATGGTGATGAGTCAATTGATGAATTAGAAAGAGAACATCAGTATTGGTACAATTCTGACTTTGTCTTCACACAAGAAGAACGAACACAAGAGATGCGGAAGCTGCAACATGACATGGAACTGGGTCCTTCAAGCATGCATGATGTTTGATCCTCAAAACACAGGAGTACTGTGGAGCATCAACCTTACCTTGGTCTTGATGTTCTTCCGTATTTATGTCGTATTTAGTGCCCTGGTGGTGAAAATGAGGTTGTAAAAACACTGTACCCTCTGTTTCCTCACCATGAGGCTTGTAAACCACGCAGACTCAAAATCCCAATCTTGCTATCGTTGCTTTAGCCCATCCCGTTCTGCTGGGTGAGGCTCTCCCAGGGACAGATGATCTCTTTGGCTCCCACTCCACCCCATGAGGCCGCTCGGTTCTCCTCCTCCTCGTCTTCGGATTCTATTGGGTAGATTCGGCACTCTGGAGGAATATCTACTTTGATCTGGAAAAAACTGTTGCAGAAAGCGTTCAATTACTACAAAAGGATCGTAAGTACTCGCCGCATATCCTGCAGGTTTTCGATGTCACCCTGCTCCTACACACCTGACTCAAATCAGCAGCTCGTTGTCGGGCCTCTGCAGAACTACAGAGACTGATTCAGGTGAGGTAGGAGCAGGGCGACATGGAAAACCTGGAGGATATGCGGTCCTCGAGGACCAGTTTGGACACCCCTCCTTTAACATATGTAGGCATTGATTGCCTTCATCTTTCTTACATGTGCATCTCAATTTTCAGTGGACAATAGAAAATCTACAGGTGTATTTCATCAGTGACAGTGACCCTAACATGACACGGCACGTATATTTGCACACCAGCAGAGAGCAGCGAAAAAAGTCACGTTTCATCTGATGAATGTGGCGTGTGAGCAGAGACATTTCAAGGGTCCAGTGTGTTTTCTTGTCATACTCACTTGCCCGTCCGTCTGGGTGGAGCCTGGCTGGGTTGATCAGGGCTGATTGGCTGAATGCGGCTACTTGTCCCGGCAGCTGAGTGGCATTTGGGCGACAGGCTGGCAAACATGGCTGAGGGGGCACAGCCCCGCTTTAACAGACGTCTCAGGGAAAGAGCCATTCTGGACTTCGGCACATTTCCTCCAGCTGTGACTCGAGCCTCAGGGTTTCCTTCGTGCTCCCCTTCACATGCCTCCACTCGCCTCTCAGAGGCAGAGGTGCTGTCCAAGGCCAAGCTGATGGGGGACGGACAAGCCGGCGTGTGGGCCAGGAAAGAGAGGGAGGAGGAGACGTTGGCAGAAGTAGAGTCAGTGATGCCTGAGTAGACAGCGAGGTGGGGGACAGGCGTGGTGAAGCGGCACAGCTGTGAGGTTCAAGGGCAGGAGATACAAGTCAGTAAGGGAGGATTTGGCTGCAAAGACGTGTTTGTGCATTTGCACATTCAGTGATTGGTCATATTTCTATAAAAGTGAGTAGGATCCCTCCTTTTCCTGCCCAGCAATACATCTACAACCACATTAAGCATCCATCATGGTAATGAGGACCCTATCGTTTTCCTAAACTAGAAATACTTGAATGATAAGACCACGATGTTTAAGCAAACTGCTCTTACAAACATGTTTTTATGATCATCATTGGTCATTCTGCTTCAAAGGTTCCATGAGTTACTAGTTCCCGTGGCTGGTGTTAACGTTTTTAAATGTTATATCCTGGTACTCTTCAGTGGATAAGACTTTTCATCACATACTGTAGTTTTCTCTATTTGTCCTGTGTCCAATAGTCAGACAGAATCATTGTCATTTCGAGCGGACAGAGTTTGACAACAGGAGGAATAAGTGGTGATGACGACGACATGAGAACAGTGAATGACAACTCAAGGACAAACAAATAAACATGATGGTGGTTTGCTGATGTTTTATTGGCTCGTGACTGATGACACAGAGAAAAAGACATGCATAATGGGAAACAACAGACAGGTTACAGAGTGTGTGGACAGAAATAAAACAGATGTCAAACTGCCCATTTGTACTTAGTCTGAAGTTACTTCTCCACCTAACTAGTCTTCCTCACTTAGCTCTCTTTAAAATTAGTTGGATTACCTGTGAAAAATGTTTGCCGCCTCCCTAATAGACGTCATGTAGTGCTAAAGGTATTGAAAACATGCCTGTCTGCAAAAAAAAAAAAAAAAACAACCGCAAGCCTCTGGAAACTATCAAATAAAACAGAGGAGCCATAGAGAGAAAATGTACCTGTATCAAAGTGTTTCAGTGGAAGAAATGCTACTACTAGCACACAAGATACAATTCACTAGTCTATGTGAGGAGTATTGTAGCCTGAGAGGGGAAAACAAGGCTATGTGAGCCTGAGAATCTTCCTTGTCGGATCCTACTCGTTCATTGAGAAGAAACGCATGTGGATCATCAGTGACACCTTATTATCAAACTGCACTGAGTGGTTCAGTGTTACAAGTCTGCGTGCAACATTCTGATCAGTTATTTTGGTGGAGGGGGGGGAGGGGCCACCACCTTGCCCTGCCTGCTGAGTTTGCTCATGACCTGTGTGATGTCAACTGGGGCGCTGGCGGCCATCTTGGCTCTCCGTTCTTTCTCCTGCTGCTGAAGGATGATTGGACTGAGGCTGGGCCGTCGGTTCTTTGCATTGTGCTCCAACTGGGCGTCACTGGGAGAGCAGAGAGATCGAGTCACATGTGATGTGCATGAGACAAGAGCACAGAAGACGAGTCATTTCGAGTGTGTTCAGTGTTAATTCTGACAGCTGACTTAGTCTTCGACTTTTGAATAGCACACCATTTAGTTTTTGTCATATTTTAGTCATCTGAAACGTTTCACAAGAATTTTTGTCTAGTTTTAGTCAGAATGGACCGGAAATATGGTATGGTATTTATGTTTGAATATTCAATGCAGACACAGATTTAACAGTTGTAACACAAAAACATGTGTTTTATTCTGAATGTCTAAAACAGGACCATGGCTTCTTACAAAAGATAATACCCCAAAATGCATCATAATGCCTGCTCTCCCTGAACAACATACAGGCTCACTTCAAGATGAAGTACAAGACTAAAGGTTCAGTTTATTTCGTCACAGTCTTCACATCAGACTTTCTGTTTAGTTTTTATTTTCTGTTTAAGTTTTCCTTCGTGAAAAAGATTGTTGACTAATATTTTTCATCATGGTCTTCATCAACGAAAATAACACTGGTTCTGTTACTGAATTGAAAAGCCACCTACGTGAACTTGTGCTCCTCTGGACAGATGGCCTTCTTCAACGTATCCTTAAACACTGGAGATTTCATGTATCGGCCATAAGAGTCCTACAGTTCCCAAGTGCACAGACACATCATGATCGGGAGATGTTTCTGAGTGTGTGAGTTAAATGCCACTTGTGTTGTTACCCACCTTCTTCATGAGCATGTAGATGTGAGTTTGCGCAGCGTCCAGCACGTATCTGTGCGGATGTTTCAGTCCGTTTACTGTGATTTCCATTGTCTTTCCATCAATGTTGATCCACCGTGGGGCACCACGGGCCAGGAACGTCCTGGGATCAGGAGATTGTTGGAAATACTTCATTTTTATCGAAAGACACAGCAGCACGTAGCTGGAGGATTTAAAATCTCTGGAGGGATGTACTCAACACGGAGAAAACGTGACATTACTTGTAGACCTGCTCAGCTTTCTCTCTCATTGTCGCAGCCGTCCCCCACTTCAGATCCTCACAACATTCCCAGAATGCCAGGTTTTCGCCTAAGATGATGAAGAACAATGCAAATATATTATTTTGTCCTGATTAAATGTGTCTCCGATTTGCGTCCTTGCTCTTTATTCGCGTTGTTGCAGAGTGTGTTGTTCAGACGAAACTGTACCACTGAATTCTTTCTTCAGGAAGAGTCTGAAATCATCTCGCCCCCGCGGGTCAGAGAGCAGCTCTCCAAAGCTGAACGTCCATCTCTCCACGCGCATCGCAGTCGGATTCTCAACGCTGGTACAGACGTAAATAGCCAAAGTCATTACAAAGAACAAATGAGTGATTTTCAATCTCTACAAGCCGCCTGAATAACTGCATCATCCTCAGCTGACTCACTGGGACATGTTCAAGGTCCAGTACGTCACGTCATCAGTGAGCCAGGGGTTGCTGGGAAGACACCTGCAGAGGAAAGGGTCGTGGCTTTTATAGGTGGCGCAGTATTTCACCAACCTGCAAAGAGACAAGAACAACGTCAGGTGTCATGACAGATGGAACCACTGGTCACCGACACAGGAGCGCTGAGAGACACGTCGGGTTATCTTACGCGCCAATGGACACAGACGACTTCACTCTGGGCCTCATGATGGACTGCTGGGTGAAGATCATCTACGGGAAGCAGACGAGAAAAACATCACTGCTCATGAGGAGGTAAGGTGGATCGTGGTGAAGGAGGGAAGTAAAGGGTAGACAGACGGACTCACAATTCTCTGGTAGACATCAGGTGTTTTTGGCTGCAGAAGCAAACATGAAACATTCAGATATCAGACAGATGAAGGGATAGAAATGAATGTGTCGTTGAGAAGCGGTTATCTTTTAAGATTTGAGATTCGAGAGGAGATAATGTGTTCATAACCACCACAATTGGGATTCAGAAAGTTGTGGGAAAGGCCTGCAGAGAAGACACGAGAATTATTTCAGTGATAGAAGAGGAAGCTGCGCAGTGTTGTAAGATAGGTGACTGGCTGGAACTCACCTGTTACCTCGTCTGCATTAGGATCTGTTCGCCGGTCCAAGCCATAGTCCATGGCACTCACAGTCCCTGGCTACACACACACACACACACACACACACAATGGGACTCATACACTAAAATGTGACTTAATCTTCTTCTGAATTACATTATTTATTAGACACAAACAGACAATGTGATACAGCTCATCATTTTCAACCATCAAAAATAAAGATGTTAATCGTTATGCTACACTTGATAACATAGATACTGCGTTGAGGTGAAGTACTGTCCCCTGCCACTAGTGGGCGACAGTCTCCACTGGAACGGGCAGCTTTGTTTTTTTTTACAAAAGCTCTTTATTTACATATTCGTACTTAGTACTCAGTGGAATTGTTAATGTATAAAAAAACTTGTAAATTGAATGGAGACAAATGCAAAGTGCCTGGTGGGCAAGACGTTACATAAAAAAAAAGAGAATAAATGTTCAACAAAATGCCCAGCGAACTTTCTTCACTACACAGACAAGTCGTACAGCGGTCACGTAAGCGACAGTGGGGGTCAGGGTTCGGTCCAGTCTCAAAACCCCGACAGAAATTAGCCTCAGGATGCTGAGGGTGCACCAACACACCACATTCTCCTACGCAGTGTGAAATATTAATCAGTCATGCCCTTTTCCTCTGACGGACATGTAATGGTAATGAGGCATCATGGGCAGAGATAATG
>CAAKHB010007979.1:215386-239713 GCA_901007665.1 Aeoliscus strigatus | reverse complement strand
CCCCCCCCCCCCCAGGTGTCACCCCATTATCCTGAGCTATTGTTGCACTGACTTTCTTGTTGTGCGTGTCACATTCGTGCTTGCAGACATATTTAATGCTTTAATGCACCGTGGTCACTACTAGACTACAGTGAAGACAAATCTGGTGCATTAAAACACATTCAGCAGCAAATACTGAATTACAACAAAACGGTCGATGTCAAAATATGGGTGCCCACGTTCCACAGCGTTCCACAGATGTGCCTCACTGACGTGTTTTAATTCCCGGAGAGGGTGACACGGTGGTTCGATTCCTGCCCTGGGATCTGTCTATGTTGAGTTTCCCCTGCTCTGTCTGTCTTTCATGTGGGCGTGCGATGAGCTGGCGACTCGTCCGGGGTGGATATGTGAATGGTGTTTGTTGATCAAATGTTGATCAAAAGGAATAAATGTTAGAACCTGGAAAGAGGCTGTCTCAGCACTTCCTGCCTCTCTCCACCTCCATATTGTTCCAGAGTATAGTGAGGTTAAAATGGCAGCTCACCAGCCTCGTTTCTTTCCTTATCGCCAACGTGAAGTGACATTCAGACTTCGACATTGGCTCTATGAAAGCTAGCTACGCTCCCCCACCCCCGTACCTGTAACACACGCAGGCAGGTTCCGATAGAGAGAGAGAGAACAGAATATTGATCCAATCGTGATCCCTGGGATGCTGCGTAAAGCCGCTGGCACCCGTCCCAGGAGACTGGAAGCACGGAAGCGATAGTGACTGATGACAAGTACGGACACGCCAACGATAGTTTGGTACCATCGACCTCGCCAGCTACAGCTGCTTTACGATAATCCAGTAACCGTGATTTTACTGAGCAAGAAAATAACTGAACGACATGAACCAGAGAGTCCAAATCTCCAGAGAGAGTCAGTGAAATATGAAATACATATTTAATAAGGAATAGGTGTTTCGGGGCTTAATCATGTGGCTTCAACCCTCAGCAGCTTTTTCTACAAACTCACATGTGATACCATGTGTGGTTTTAACAAGTTACTGAGCTTCAGACAAACAAGAAGGGGGAAGACAACTGGATAAGAAAATGTGTCAAGGGATTTTTATTCACTCGGGTGACATGAGAACAACAAAAATATGTATGCAGAGCATGAAACAAAAAACAGGCAGCGTTTCACTTGTTCATCAAGTGAAGCCGTGTGTCGTCTGATTTATGTCAGTCGTGGCTCTAAACGTGAAGCGGTGAGGCATCACTGACGCCCCCCGCCCCCATCTCGTTTTAAGTCAGCACTGCTCTCATGTACGTGTGGCACAATGCCGAGGCCAGCGCTGGGGGATTAGATGTGGTTGTGTTCATGTGCTGCTGGGATTCAGTGCTGGAAGATGCGAGGAGGCGTAACAATGCAATACTTAGTGTTTCACTGTGTTGGCCCATTTTAGATGTGACAGGGAGACAGAAACCTCCCTGCTGCATGTTCCAGTAACAGAGAAGATTCCGGCGCTGCAGAAGCTGCATATGTGCATGAAGATTGCATTTCGTTCAACAACCTGAAACAGCTGTAACACATGGTCTTAACTTAGCAAATACCGACTTATGTACAGTATGCGTGTCCGTTGCTGTCATCAGGCGTGCAGAAGCAAATCAATGATTTTAAATCTAAAAACAAACCCGCTTCATCATCGCAGCGTTGATGCTACGCTATGTGTATTCTACCTGGATGAGACTGTCTGGAGTAATGCGTTTTCTCAAGGTGCTCTGCTAACTCACTAGCATCCTCCAATATAATATACGTACCTTTATACATTATTTGTGGCTCACATCGCAAACGACGCTGTCTATTTGAATAACTGAATGGACCCCGGGGCATGAATTCTCATTTCTCTGATCAGTGTTAATAGCGATGAGGCCCAGATCGTGGCAGATGGCTCGAGCAACAGCTCTGTTATAAACGCAGCGTCCATTCCTTCCAGGCGTTGCTTTTGTCCGCCGGCGTTTATTAGCCTGCTGTATCGTCCCCCGAGGTTCGGGGGCTTCCATCACTCATGGAAATGACTCTGATTAATCAGCTGAGTGCTGGAGTGTGTAGGATATATGCTGGAGACTATGCACGCTGAGAGCCGATCCTACAGTAAATCAAGCTCGTCCGCACCTTCGGCGTCACCGTCCCTCGCCCCCACACCACCCCCCCACTCCAGGGCACAAATAAAGCTTGCCCAAGAACGAATGAGACGGAGACAGGGAAACCCAACACACAGCTGCCGAGTCCCCAACTGAAAATTATACCTCACTGTAAAGACATAGATTAGACGTTCAGGCTCAAAAACTGGAAAAAACACCAAGAAGGTTCACCAGCACAAGCAGCCGAGAACAACCTATGACCGTAGATGTCTGTGTGTCTGTGTCCATTTCTCTCATTCACACAGATCTGCTTATTCATTCCCAAAGGGTTTGGTTCTACGATGTAGCTGTGTATTGAGTTGTTCATCGACTAAGAACTAGCGCGAGAACGTATCGTTTCCAACCTACTCTACTGGGTATTACGTCACCGTGAGTTACCGACGTGGATTTGGTCTAAAAGTGAAACACACTATGACCAGAGAAACATCACGTGACATCATGTGGAGCGACACTAAACTATTTGAAGGTCTTTATTGTCAATGTCGTCAGGAATCGAATCCCACGGTGACAAACTAAAAATGCTCAAGACAAGATGTTCCTTACACAAGAAAACAATAAAAAATAAAGTTCACAACAGATTACACATTGACTACTATTCAGTAAAAAAAAAGAATAAAAATAAAATATCTGTACAATGAAATATATTTAGAATGTTTTCTGAATATGTTATGAAATGTAAAAAAAAGTGCAGTGCAGAAAGCTGTAATGTATATGGTTGTTTGCTGGTAAAATGATTTGCTGTTTAAAAAAACATCTGTCAAATAATATCTACACCATAATATGTGTAATCAACACAGTATTTCCACTGACAGAAAGGGCACAGTGGCGAGTCGCCTGAAATAGCAAGAAATGGATGCTGCTTGTCTGAGGAGAGCTGCAGAGGATGGAGGCATCTAACAACGTGCAGTGATGTGTCTCCTTATAAAAAGGACGGTCACAGCAATGACACCAGCCCGCTCTGATGAAGTGGGTAATGTCCTCCTCCCTCTACGCCCGCAACCTTCTAAGTTCACATACTGCAAAGCCCTGGCACAGAGCCGTGTCTCGCGTTCTCAGATACACTGCGAGGATACTTACAGCCAAGTCTTGAATGTCGAGGAACCGCTGGAGGTATAATCACAGTGAGAACGAGCTGTCAGGCAGGACTCCTGAAAAGAAAAGAAGAAGGGATCGGTCACTCTGCGTAGACGATGACTACAAGAAGCACCCGAATCGTATGAACGTAGTCACAGATCATAAAAGGATGACATCATAACCGATTTGGAAAATCTGACGTTATTAACAACTAACATATCGAATGTCAAACTATTCCAGATTTCCCAGCTGTAAACAAGTTGAAGGAAACTGCTCAGAAGTGTTTTCCAGCCTTTATACGACCTTGGTGGATGTAACAACCTGTATGTAATTCACAGTACAATGTCTGTGTAATTAACATTCTTGCTGAGAGAAAAAAAAAAAAGCACCAAGAGCAGAACAGGAAAAGAATTGTCATCGTTTCATGAGAATATGCTGATAAATGCCTGAAGCCAACGGTTTTGATCTGCAGAGCTGCAGGACGAATGAATTATTCCTGCCAGTTAGAAGAAGTTCAGAATTCATTCATGTTGATGTCTCAGCAACACACTGATAACAATCTTTAGCTTCCTCACTCACCGAACACAGTTTGAACAAAGAGTCTCAGATTTTAAACGGACCCCAGCATGCTGTTTTTATTTTATTTTTTGGGTTTCCTAATATATTCACGAGCCAGTCGAGTCCCATCAGCCTGTTGGGTGACACCTTCAGGCGGTTGCTAATGAGACCAGGCGATGTGACTGAACTGCGAGTTAGTCATCAGTGCACTTTAAATGGTCAATGGGACATAAAAGCTGCATAATCAACACACACACACACGGTTTGTCTGAATCAGTGAACTCACACACTTTATGAGGAGGCACCTCTGCCCGTAGAGGCCGGTTGATTTAGTCACTCATTAAACAAATCCTCTGTGAGCTACAAAACCAGTTAGTTTGCAGTCTGACTGCTTTTAACAACTCACCCCACAAGGAACTGACATCATTGCATTCTACCCTGGAAATCCAGACACACCGCAAGCAAAACGAGCTCATTAACGATGAGAAAACGACCACACATGAATCACATGGGTCTACCTGATGTACGCGGGCTCAGAGTCCTGTACACAAAGATGACTGCTGCTGATGAAGAGCGGTGGTTGGACTCGACTTTGACGTCAACAGGAAACAAGTTTCATTCGAACACCAACAAAGAATCATTTCATTCCACCGTCTCCCTACCCGACTCTTCCTCTCTTCCCCAAAACATTGGCTCATTTCTCTGTCGACGTCACCTTGTTTGTTACGACCACTCTGATTGGTCGTAGCACTGCTACCACATGTGGCTTCGGCTCACTTTCCTGTTAACAAATCCTGATTTTATAATGAAGGTAAGAATTCACAAGAACTCACATCTGAGTTCTTCTGCAGACCTTTGAGGATATTCGTCTTGTGGCCCAATTTCCTTTTCCTATTTTGGCAAAACAATTTCATGACTCACTGGACTTAATTGCTTCATTGTAATTGTATCACTAAAGACATCCACAGGGAGAGATATCCAACTTTCATTCGTGCACTTCAGCGACGGAAAACAGTTTACACGGTTTAAATCTGCCCTCAGCCGAACATACATTCTGAGTTACATGTCATAAATTTTATTCATACAGGTAATTTCCATGCAAGTAAACTTAATTTGCTTGACAATGACGTCCCATACACATGGACAGGCCATCCCACAGATTCAGTCACAGACACAGTCGCAGTACGCTACTTCTGTGACGGATCGCAGGTCTGAAGACCAGAGTTAAAAGGACTTAAAGCTAAAAGGGCCTTGCCCACATCTGGATTTGATTCACCAACATCACTTAAGAGTTACTTTAATTTGAGTTATTTTTCTAACCTGATACTACAGTTCAAAGTTTAAATGTATGTGGCTTCAACAAAAATGCAGAAAAAAAATGTAATTTAAAGTGTGTGTCAACCATATTTGACTCTGCTGGGTGACAGCTACCAGCAAACAGCACTCACAGACAAAGAGCAGCGGTCCAAGAATTGACCCCTGAGGAACACCTGAGAAAAGTTTAAACAGGCTTCAGGCAGCTGCAGTAAAGAGTGGAATATTTCTGTCTTATTATGGAGTTGGTTAACAATTCATATTTGGATTGTTTTTCAATAGCTGTTTACTCTAATGATGTTCTGTGTCTCTGGAGCCTTCATAATGACAGCAGGTGGAAAAGTTACATAACTGTGTATATAACTGTTTCTCAGTATTTCACAAGTGGAAAGTCTGACATACCAATTAAAGAATATTGACTATTTCTCACAAATACTGTTATAATAACAGTACACAAAGTAGAGAAAAAATTCAGTCAGTAAGGAGAAGTTGATATTATATTATATTATATTATAAACCTCTGCTCGGTAAGTGTAAAATGAGGAGAGGAGGATGAGGATTGAGTCAAGTGAGCAAGGGGGAGAACTCAGCAGACTGACAAGATCATAGAGAGAACTGAGGAAGAGATTGTATCACGCATTAGAAGGATACAATCACTGAGTGTTATTAGATAAAAGTCATAAAACATATCAGTCACAAGCAGTTGAGTGTCTAAACTGAGTAAAACTATGGGGGAAAATACATCATATTATACTGAAAGCATGTTTTCTTCCCCATTCACCACTCGTGACCTTTTTATGCAGGTTACACAGAAGAATAATTTCATGGTGGGTGGATGATTCTCAACTCCAACGTCAAGGCTGCTGCTCAGCGAAAAACCTGCAGTCCTCTGAGAAGCACGATGAAACTGTCAAAGGGAGTTGTTTGCGTCTCACTGAGGGGCAGAAGTGTCAGCGAGGAGAAGTGCAGCGCTGCTTCACACTGCAGCATGACACAATGTGAGTGGCATTTCTGTTTGGAAAGGTCAAACAGCAAGGACTAAATCCAAATTCAAAACCCAAACATAAAGAACTGAATGTGAATAGACGTCATATGGTTATGTAACAATAACAATCTTTGCAGATGTTATTCGTATAAGACAGCCTACATAAAACACAGAAAGAACTGCTTTAGCTGATGGAAAAAAGTGGAGTGGAAAAATAATTTCTTGAAAGGTCATGTATTGACGTCTGACAAATCAAATTGACTCTTTGTTAACCTAATTGAATCTTTCCCCTACCTGTTTATGTATCCAAGGGACCAAAACATTCTGACAGTGGAGTCTCATGAAAATACGTGAAATGGCATCAGGAGGTGAGGTGTTGAACTAAATGTGGAAGAAATCCTATAATGATATATATATGAATAAAGTGATTTCAGGTTGAATCAAATTAAGCTGTATTATAAGCTTGTACCATATAAGAGATGTGTGATGAAGTCAAATTAAATCAGTTGTTATGTGATGCTAACGCACAGATTGTGTGGTTATTGTAGAAAAAAAAAAAGAATGTATGTATTTTGAAAGGACTTAATCAATCTCATCTCCATTGGTGGTGAACTATGAGAGCAGGTCTATGTAAATATGTGCTGTCAAAGAAAGAAGGGCATCACACGAGTATCACAGAACAGCAGTTGGCCTTCAAATAAAAGAATGAATATTACGGAGTAAACAACGTGCCTAGACCAAAGTAGTCCACATCCATCGTAAACAAAAAGGTGGTCCATACTGTATGAGAAAAACGGGAGGGAAAAAAAGGAAGGAACGTCTTCGTAAGACTGTGAATCATTTCCGAATCCTCTGCGATGAGGAATCTAAGCCAGGAGTATTAAAGGAGGGCATAAGATGTCTTAAATTGAAGGTGATTAAATCCATCATCTTCTCTCGGCCTTAAACCTACACATCCTGTGTTTATTGGAGACCTGGCTCTATATGAATCATCAGCACTATCGTCTGTGTGACACGCGTCCGGGAATAATCTTCACATAGTTTCCAGAGTCAAGAAACTGAGTGGAACCTGCAATGAACCAGAGACCTGTAGGTGATACTTAATAGCCGGGCAGAAAAATGATCAAGGAAATCTTGTTTCTGATCCCTCACGGCCGATAAATGGACCCAACGCGGTAACAAATTCCAAGACAAGAGGTAGAGCTAGCGTCATAGTTTTTAAAAACTGACCTGTGATAAACACATAATGAAGTTTAACAATCTCTCAAACAATCCAGCCAAAGCAGTAGATGCTCTTCACCACGGTGTTATTGATCCAGTAACCACCACTGCTAAGTGTTTTCCCCCAAGCAAGAGAATAGAATTTTCTCAGTCAGTTCAACAGAACCAGAGAATATGACGTTATCAGAGTTGATTTCACAGGTCATCCAGAGTTTAGGATGCCCGATACACTCATCCAACTCCATCGAGCAGCCGATCCTTTTATCAGGATCGGAAGTGCTAATTAATGTTGTCGGTGTCTGGAAATGATCTGGTTGATTACTTCATATCCATCATGGTCCAAGGTCCAAAAACACTATGAGATATCTTCTTCATTAGACACAATGCAAATTGCACTTCATTCAATGTTTTGCCTTGTAACTATATATCATATACTTCTTTACATGAAAACTATATATCATCCCGACAAATGTTAAATAAATAGAATTTACTAAACTGTGAATTAATTATTAAGTTTCCTGTCTCATGTAGAAGATTCTGCACAGAGCTGTTTTATGTTATACTCCATATTTTATGAGCTATTTACAGCATCACAGCCCAATTCTGGCACATTTAGCCTTCTCTTTATTAATATGCTTTGTCCCTGATGCATACCCAAAGTAAACAGAATTAATATTCCTTGTTTCATCTGTTTGATGACAGGAACCGTGCTGCCAAAACAAGTGGAGAAGTCAAACTGCAAGAGCCTTTTCGTTCTTTAACAGGATTACTGTGGAGCTTCTCAGACAGCTCTTGAATTACTGAGCCCCCCAGGATCCTGTGTTTTCTTTTTCCTCTTTCTCTCGTTCATTTACTGACTGTCTCCAAGACACGTGGCTGTCTCCCACTCAGACAGCTGGGGCAGATTCATGTGGGGCAACAGGAGCCGACGGCAGCGTTTGGGGGTCTCTGAGCCGCCCTGCAGCCTCCTGAGTCAAGCATGTGGATACTGGAAGATGCGCATGTGTGAGTGAGGAGCTTTCCATGCAGGAGAGATCTGGCCCAAATTTAATCTCTCTATTGTGACGATGGAGGGTTAGAGAGGGAAAAAAAAAAAAGAAAAAGGCCGTGCCTGCTGAAATCCCACTGGCAGTGCTGCAATGCAGGGGTTTAACATGGAGCCAGAAGGCAGGCGAACACATTAAAGAACCAACCCTGATAACGCACTGCATTTTGGTACACGCAGGCGGATGAATGCATGTGAACCCCCACGGGTTCAGATCGGAGATAACCGTGTGTTTAAACAGATAGGGGAACTTCATCCACTTCTGTAAAGCAGCACTTTTATAGCAAGGTCATGTGTTATGTGGTGGTCATTCAGGGATTTTACAGCGTTGAAACCCCCAGATACCAAACCAGAAGAGTAAATACATCATAAAGTTCTGTGTCGAAGTGGCTGAAGAAATGTACAGGGTCCAGTGTGGGAACCATTTTACGATAACAAACACACGGTGGAGTCTTGGACTCGGTTCGTCGCTACAATCACCCAGACTGTGGTAAGTGAGCTGAGGAGCATGGTGGGTGGTTGCCAATGTGACAGATTGCTGACTGTGGGAGTCTTTTACAGTCAGCAGAAATAACCAATTGATGACACTTCAGCTTCTTTGCACTTGGATACAGAACTGAGGCAAGAGAGCAGCCAGACGGACCTATGGATCCGATTTAGCATCACGGGGGGGACAAAACGGACAAACAGAAAAATCCAAACAGGTACAGGTTAACCAAAGGTATAGTCTGTCCATAAACTCCTCGTACTCCGCAGCCACTGCAGCAGTGAGCCACTGCAGCAGTGAGCCACTGCAGCAGTGAGCCACTGCAGCAGTGAGCCACTGCAGCAGTGAGCCACTGCAGCAGTGAGCCACTAGCGTCCGGCAGAGATGAGGCGCGGGTTACGGAGGCTCAACAAGCCCACAATGTTCCTCATGTAAAACCAAGCTAGAAGCACAATAGCGCCAAAACCTGCAAACAGGCTGTGACGCTTTCATTTGTATAAGAATCAGAAGTAATGTGATAACGGCACGAGGATTCGATTGGTGCATGAATTTGATCCCGGCTGACGCTTCTTGTTTATGACAGGTCATGAAATGTGGCTTTCCTGAGCAGAATCATTTAGCCTCGGGTGAAGCCACGACTCTTCTCTGCTCCGACATGCTGTCCCCGCTGCGGGTTTATCGGTAAGCCCACCCAGATCTGTCTGTCATCACGTTGACCCACCAAGATTTAGTGACTGAAGTGAGCTGTGATAACAAAGGAACGTGATCCAGCTGACGTTCTGCTCTTGATGATTTTGCGGACCAACGTTTACTTCCATTTAAAGATCTGACGGATGAAAAGACAGTTGTTGGGCGACAGACCTATTGCAGCTAAATCCAAAATGGACGCATCAATTCAATATGTCAGCGCTCGCTGGCAGCAGTTTAAAACTAATTGTTCCCGCAGCCGCATGACTCAGCATCAACAGAAACGATGATCTCACTTCTCTTGTTGAACCGAGGGCTATTTTCCACAAAGCTACCACCCATAAATCCAGGTGAAGAGTGCCTACTTTCCTCTGGCCACTTGTTTCAGCAGGAGACAAGTCCGTCATTAACGGGTCGAACTCACTTGTCCGGTCAAAAATCACATATGAGACATTGAATTTCCACTCGGTTACACTGTGTTTTCTTTGTTTACTTCTAGTGACATTGACCGACTCAAAGTGAGCGGATCCTGTTACCGTAGTAACTCCAACAAGATCACAGTCATTTATTGCTCACTTGTTCATTGTCATAAGTTGCATTTTGGACAGGTCTATTTGCTCGGCAGACACAGAAGTGCAGCTCCACTATCTCTTATTCTTTGTTTCTGGTGAATTTCAGCTCCACCTCGAGGCCTGGAGGATGAACTACAGCCTGTCCTGTTGTTTCAAATGGATCCATTTGGATGAAAATATTCTTGATACGGTGACGAGGAACACGACAGAGCAAAAGATGGTTTTGGTCCATGTGGCCGTGGTCTGAGAAGTGAAAGAGGGACACCATTAGACATCAGTAGTTTCCTTCTCTTGTGTTTCACTCACAAGTCAAAGTGAATGAACTACAAACAAGAGTGGATAGAACGAGATTAAATAAAGGAAATAATGAAAAGCTTCAATTTACTTTCTGCTTTTTAGCATTAGTGTTGCATGTAATAGATCTGTTGACAAACGACGACGCACACTCTCAGAGTCTGAAGTTTATTATCATAATGGAAATAATTGGCTTCTGTAATGGAAGAAGACAATCGGAGCAAATGGAAAAAAGGAGAAACACTCAAAAGCCTCCAGACCTCAATGTCTCTGAATTACATTCTTCCTGAGAGCATCGTGGCGCTGGAAAAACAACAAACTCCCCACGGGGCCAACAAACCCTTATAAATGTCACATAGGTTTCAGTAATGTGCCCTGCAAGCAGCTGTTTCTTTTAGACAGCGCCGACCTGGCAACATAATCAACCATATCACCGACCAAGGTCTATCCATCGCTGGGGGACAGTTTTCGGGATACCCTGCTCTGACCTCCACCTCTTTTTTATCAAACAGCTAAATGTGCCGTGTTCAATCATTTTACAGCACTCAAAGCACTTTATAATGCTGGCAGAGGCTGCTACGCAAAGTGCTGCTGACGCATTCACACGCTGATGACGCAGCATCAGGGGAGGAGAAGGGATCCGAACCAGGATCCCTCAGACTACTGGACGATCGGAACGGACGTAAACGGCTGCGTTTTTATTCCACTTCTTTCAAAGCTCTTCAAAGTTGCTGCATTATTCACCCATTCATCCCGTCAAACCTGCAACCAATCACAGAACAGAACTAACGCACACGAATACACCTAAATGGGATTCAGGAGCGACATGTGTGAGAGAGGTAGTGAGAGATGTTTTTGGCTGTTTTTGGCCAACAAATACCCGATACCCTGCAGAAACGCTGGCTCTTTGACACTGTTGATGTGCAGACCTGTCGTTCTTTCCACAATAACGGGAAGTGAAGTTTTTCTGGTCAAAAAAATGTGGAAAAACCACTGACACAGGTGTTGGTCACTGTAAACCTTTAAAACATTCAGGGCTGTTTAGCTAGCAGATGGGGTCACGACCAACTGTCCATAAATGAGAGATGAAAACAGGCTGAAATACCAAACATTAATTTACTACCTGACAGGTAATTTCATAGATGGAGCTACATTAGAAAAGAAGACGAATAGCAATGATATCTAATAATAAACGGACCCCAGACTTCTGTTCTGACATTTCTGTCCCAACCAGCAGTGGAATACATCCTCTCGTCATACATCATTTATGTCACAGTTACAGTGATTTGAATTCTGGAGCATTAAAAGTGCAGCGTTAAGGAAACACTGATGAACTCCAAGATGGGAGGAATGTCCTTTGTAATGCGGTCAAAGGTGTTGTAGGACAAACGACAGACAAGCCCGCAAGTGGCAAAGCGAGCGGCTGCTCTTGGGGATCAGTCACCTTCGAGTGGTCAGTGAAATAAATCCATCACCATCGGCCCAAAACCTCAGGAACTCACGGCGCCGCCGGTGAAACACAAACTGAGGGTGGCGGCTAACGTCTCAACACTCACACCGTGGACACGGTTTGTCACAGCATCACCATTTGTACTAAACTCACAATCAATGTTGATAGCAAATGTATAAAAAAAAAACCAAAAAAACCTGGTCGAAAGTCAACGGAGCAGTATTTGTCTGTTAATGAAGATAATAATATGTGTCTGTAATATCTATCAGAACCAGTCATGAACGGGATCAGGTCCTTGTGGAGCTCCAGGGCTCCTGACAGCTGATGGAAACAGGTAGAACAATGTTCCACAGTTTAGTCAGATCATACCTCTAAATTTCAGGTGGGGCGGTACGTACATGCACCCACCACTTTTTTTGTCAAGACTAATTTTGTACCCACCACTTTTTTTTTTGTTAACGACGATATCAAACCATGGCGGCAATAATGGAGTCGGTTCAGTCGTGGCTCTTTTCCACGACAGTTCCAGTAGGTTTATGTCACAGACAAGAGAACAGAGACGGAGCAGGACCCAGATGCTGATGTACTGGATTTAGGCACTGAACATGAGCCCTGAGTTTGTTTTGTTTTTTTGTTTTTTTTGAGGGGGGCGCTCTCTGAATCAGAGGTGGCATTCCGATTGGCTGATTGAATGATGCACCCCAAACACACCCAACACTGATCCTCAGGGGAAGACCTCCCCTCTCTACCGTGGCTCTAAAAACCTTCTAACCAGCTAGTGACAGAGACACGCCCATGCACCACCTGCCTGGAGCTCAACGCTTTCGACCGTCTGAACAGGGCCCTTTGTCTTTAAGGAGCAAAAGGTCGACGCTTCTCACCGCGACTATCTCTCACATAAAGTGGACGGGTGCATCTTGGGTGGGAAAGAGCTGCCGTTTCAACAGTCGGGTGAGCTACCGTGCTGTTCTCGCCCTCCTGTGATGATGGATTTAACCATGCATGAAAGAGTTGTTACTTAACATTAACAGCGTTACCTCTCGGCACATCTCTCATGTATTCAAAAAGTCTGTCGCGAGATGGAAAGATTTGACCTCGGAGCATTGCAATATTTAACTGAGATCCTCGGTAAAGTAGACGGAGACTCTTTTTCAATTAAGCACTCATTAAAACCTAAATTAGGTAGCGACCTTTGGAACGTAGCAGCGCGGGGAAGAGGAGAGAAAGGTACTTATGTGTTTTAAAGGTTTGCTGATTGAAATGCAAACTCTTATTACAGCGTTTCAGGGGTCTTTGCTGTCACATTAGATTTTAAGCTGCATCAGAACTGCTTCATAAATCTCCTTTCATTCCTGCAATACCGCTGATATCATTTCTACCACGAGGTGGTAGTAGCAGTATCGACAATATTCCCATTTTTAGTCGTGGAATATGTGTCCCTTTAAGCATCTTGTGGCATTTCCTTTGGGATTAAGAAAGTTTAACAACTGAAAGTGAGCAGATCATGTTACTGCAGGAACTTGTCAGAACTTTACACTCGTACGACACCTAGTTACATTTCTGACGCCGTAGGCAACGGCTCGACCCTACTCCGTAGGGAGGCCGTCGATTTAACGCAGAAGCATAAATTGACCTTAACATGAGCACAGATCTCATGTCCTGCCATTTATTTCAATTTAATTATTCTATTGATTTTACTACGACCGGATAGATGTGCAATTATTTCATGCTGCTTTGAATATTTTACATATTTCTTTCTATACATTTTTTCCTTGAGCGTGTGTGTGTGTATACATGCTTGTATACCTATTACTGTTTCACAGGACGGGTTGTAATGTTTAATCCGACAATTTGATGTACTTGGTGCTGATATTATTACCGTTATAATTATTACTGTTACTATTACTGTTACTTCAGGCATGGAAAAAGAAAATTACTTTGGAGTTGCATACTGACAATGAAGTCTATTTTATCCATCATTCTGAGAATGAATGTGTTCATCTGGACAATGTCAGATCTTTACAACGAGCCACCTAAACTGGAACTTTGACCGAATGCAACCCCTCACCTGGTATTCCTGCCCACGCATGGAGCAAGAGAGAATGTTCCGGCACACAGACAGCAACGTGTTATCACGTAGCCGTGTAATCGGAGAGCGACATCAGCAATCAATGAAGAGAGGGAAAGAGATGACAAGACCCATCGATGGCGGTTCAGAGCACCACAGCATCTGTGCACTTATCAGTCTGGAGCCGCTCAGATAACAGCGAAAATTAGCCAAACACTTTTTTTTTTTTTTAATTGCCTTTTTATTAATTGTTTCAAGCCCTTGGTGCAAAACTAATTCTCATTTATTATCCTCCTAAGAAGGAGATTTGATCATTTTGTATCACCAGCTGTTTGCTGAAAACTCGGCTGACATCATAAGACGATCATGTTGAAATAAATCAACGCCTCTCTCAAACGCATTGAATAAATTGGCAGAAGTGGCGTTAAACGATGCAAAGTTCCTTTTTCCCCACCAAACAATTCCGCGTTCATAGCAGGCCTTGGGATTACGCCGGTGCTTTAAATCAGGTTTCACAATAAAAGCAGCCGTAACTTGTGCCTCTTTATTACGTCCCAACAGATGTGAGTTAACACCTTAATATGCAGAAGCACATTACACACACCATATCCCTCCAGTCAATGGACAACATGTGAAATCCTACACACGGTACTCAAAGTACTCCATCAGCAATCCGGCTCACAAAAAGTACTGCACCCCCGGCGATGCAGCAGTAAATCACAGTGTAGCACACCATCTGCTCCTTGTCAAAGCCAACGCTTGTTTTGTGCGCAGGAGTGCAGGAGAACATTGATCCTTAGGTCCTTGATTGATTTCCTTTGTGAATCATGGAAGGAGAAGGAGGCCTGATGGTGAACCGTCCGTACATTGTCTTGAGATATTTATAATACCTGTTACATTTTTAAAGAAACGTCACAATGGGGCCGTTACTGCGCCCACACGTCGTGTTTCACCTGGGCTGAAGTGCTGCCCGGCAGAGGGAAGAGTCTGCATCGTACAGTAATGAGAGAGGAAAAAAGTCCTTGTTAAATATTGAGGAGCGACACGATGGGATGAAAGGAGGAGTTCTCCCTGTCCTCTTTGGATTCTTCACCCTCCTGTACGTGACTGTCCGACATCTGAGTAATCGCCGACGAAGCCGTGGACGCCCGCACTTCTACAGGAGAACGTCGGCATTTTAAAATGGAAGGGAGCGTTATTTGGCGCAAAAGTCACCGTTCCACACTGAACTTTCACTGTCTGTATGATCACCATCCGACACGTGAATGTCAGGGTAAAATGTACCATTTCTTATTTGTCACGGTAATCGTTTTCATAGACCGCAAACAGAAAGATCTTCTTTGTATTCTGAATTTGGCGTATTGTTGTAATCAGCATTTATTCCAATATTATGTCTGAAATAAATGAGCTATTTAAAATGAGCACTGATGCATAATGACCGTTTGTTCAACCTCTGCTGCAGCTTAACTCTCCAATTTGGGTTCACAGGGTGATTCTGTAAAATGAAAACTGGCTGAGGAGCCTGGAGGCTGCAGAATGAATGTATGTACAGAGATTCGTATACATTCCAGTGTGTGAAAGTTTCACTGATTCACGGGCGTCAGTTTGGTTTGAAACTGTGGTGAAATAAAACCATTTTGTTTCATGTAACGTGTGTTTTCTTGTTTGTTTTCGTCAATAATAGATTTCCGATAATAGAATAGTAATAGAATAATAGAATTTCAATAATAGAATTCCCTGCCTTTTTCTTCAGCATTGGTATCTTCGGTGGTATTCACCCTCTCTGTGCCCCCCACCCCTCCAAACTAGCCAGTGTCACTTTGCTCGTGCTGCAGTAAGGACAAGACCCCTCAGAGGCTTCCCATCCTTCACCAAACCAATTTTGTTTGGAACGCACTGAGCTGGAACACATACTGGGGGGGGGTAAGGGGGGGTTGGCTGAGTGTGTCGCCCCTGTGGTGACGCTGCAGCACCGCGTGTGGATCCTCATCTGTTTCATAAGAGAGTCAGAGAGGGAGAAGAAGATGAAAAAAAACAACAACAAACCCCCGATCATTAAACTAGCTTTCATGGCCCCATTGACTCATTTCAATGCGGGGGCGCAAACCTGCCGCGTCCCAGATAAACAATACGCTGCACTGGAACACTCCACAGAAGGGAGGTTTACATAACAGCTCACAGTACATCACCTCCAGAGACGAAACCGCTTCCTGTCTGTCAGCGACAGCACCGTTTCTCACACGTTAGTGAACATCAGCGTGGAGCTGATGTTCACTAGGTTGTATTCACAACTAACATTCAACATTACTTTTCACGGTGGGAAACGTAACAGTCAAAGTAAAAAATACGGATTCTCCTGGCAAAATATAAAAAAAACATGTCACGTTCAGACCGTGTGCTGAAATCGTCGGCCGTGGTGAAGCGGCAGATCGATGCTCAAACCAGTGGACACAAAAGGCGAAAGTAATAGAGAGACAAGTCGAAAAAAAATAAGAAAAGGGACAAAAATCCAAGCGCAGTGACAGCGGAGAATGAAGGTTTGCCCTTTGGAGATGAAGATGGACACATTATTCTTGTGTAATACACACAGACAGGGAGTGTGTGTGTGTGTGTGTGTGTGTGTGTGTGTGTTGGGGGGGCTCCCTTTTGGGCTGAATGCCACAAAGTTGTCTTAGTCATGATGTCAGTTGCCTGTGGTCTGGGACATTCGAGGAGAGGGGGCTCAGTGTTCACGCACTCATGGATCACTGATGCTTGAAAACAGTTCATAGACTGTATAAAAGGCCCCAGTCTGCATCACCTGGATGTGAACGTGGGCGGAGCGATGGAGGACTGAGACGTGAATCATTCTCAAACTGGTCATAACTCTGACTGGGATCTCATTTATTCGTATTTGGTTCTGCGCGTAACTAGTCACGCAGAGTTCGTCACATGCACTGTTGGATGTGGAATTATCAGGAATCACTTTCCCCTCATAGGAAATGTGTGACATTCCAGAGGTCCAGAACACAAACATAGAGTGTTTTAACTCCACCCACATAAACTATATATCTATGCATTGAGGTAAATCATCGCCATGCCAACTTGTGGCAGCAGAACCACATTAAAATAGCTCAATGACTGAATTTCTAATTTCTAGAACACCAAATGTCCCAGAGACAAACTCAACTGCCATATAGGATGATGGAATAAAGAGCAGTTACGGTTAAAAAAAATTAGCTAAACACTGTAAAGAATGTACTGTTGTGTTGCTAAGTCCAAAATAGAGTCATAGAGAAAAACAACTTCACATTGTGCTGTCAGTCCAATAGAGTCAAAGTAATAAACAAATCGATAATTCCTTTTTAGTGGATTCACCTGGGGTGAGCTGCCTCCAGTCCTTTTATACAGTCCACGCACAGAACAGGATACAAGGGCACAACGGGGTCATCGTGATGTTTTCTACCGCTGTTCATCCACACTTTTATACGCTCACTGTCGTTTCCGGTCCAGTTTATGAACACAGCAGGTCTCTCACTCACACACACACACACACACACACACACACACATCTTGAATCGTCCAAACTCTCCAGATGAGAATGAAGACACACAAAAATGCTTTCAGCTCTTCAGCTCTAGATAACGATGTCTTGAGTGGGTTCACAGAACTGGACAAACGGATGGGCGCAATGATTTTGATCGATATCCTGTCGTATGAATGTCGTGTCCCACTTGTAGGACCCAATGATTACCAGGCTTATTATAAAGACTTAACAGTTTTCTGTTAAGTCAATAATCTTCAGAAGAGATCAAATATGGAATATTTGTCTGGTACATACAGTTTAAACGCAAAACCGTCCGATGGGGTCAAAGCGATTATCACGATCAATACGGGATGTGAGAGATACGATATGAGAACCAATGCTGAGCCACAGATGAATTCTTTAACTGTAATCATGGTGGCCGGCGGAAATTACCCTGAGCGGAGACACTCGCCTTCCTCCTTGAGCCTGATTTGTGCCTCTACATTAAATCAGGGCCACAGGGTGGTATTTGAAGGGTACGGCACACTAAGCCAGACATGTGTCGACGCAACGCAGACCTCCGCAGACTGTGATTGGACCGTTTGCGTCATGTGACTCTCCCAGCTGGAGTGTCACTCCAAAACAAGTGGATTAGTGCGGCAACGAGATACGCTCACTTTCAGGAAACGCTTGAAGGAAACGAAGAAAAACACCGGAAAAAAACTGAAATACAGCGGCAGGATTCAATGCAGAGTGACACACAAGGACAAACGCAGAAGTAGAAACCCTTGCGATGGCTTGGCTGAGTATTAATTCAACACAGATACATAAATCCAGCTTTACAAAGTGACATCAGGCATCTTCCACTCGACCTGACACCAAAAAACAAGGTGGTTTCACATCAGCATTTCGTCACCGGCACGTCTTCATCAGGTGCAAATATTCTTAATTAAAAAAAAAAAAAAGACATCTTTGTAGAGCATTGGATTAACCTAACTGTAATAATAATAATATAACTATAAAATATATTAACATTATCATTATTATTACAGAGAAGCTGGAACAAGTTTAGCATTTTTAGGAAAAAAAAGTAAAAGTTTGACAATTAATTTTCTGAGGATTAGTCTATTGAGATCGTCTGTTTTAGCTCTAGCGATGTTAAATAAATGTTGCATTTTTAAAAGCTTCCGCATCTTTCGAGATAACAGCTGAAAGGCCTATTTTAAAACGTCCCCGATATGCAGTCATCTTCATCCTTTCTCATCTCTCCGTCCAAACGCAGCACACACTGAATCCGGCGAGTAGCTTGTGTGCAGCGCCCGCACGCCGGCCTCAAACGATTCAAAGAGAAAAGAAACAACCTTCATGCCGAGCAGCGACTCACACAGCTCCTGTATCCGCCCGCTCGCCTTCATTCCCCCCCTCTAATGAACAGGCCTCGTACATGTCTGATTCATGTTTGTTTCAAATACAAAGATCATAAATACCTGCAGACGTCATGAACCAACATGAAACTAATGTGTATGTCTAAACATCCATGTGTTGATGTTCCTCTTTTCTTGCCGGTAAATTTCTTTATGTTTATCCATTTTCCCCAAACTTGGATTAATTATTTACCATGTTTATTTATCCTTTTGATAACACACACACACACACACACACAAATGTTTCTATACAGGTATTTTTACCGTGTTTTTTTTTTTTAAGTAAGTCTTTAATCTTGCTGAATGTCAAAATCTTAGCAAAGAAAATCTTAGCTAAGAAATGGCAACTCAGCTCTCCCGGCACAAACCCCCCCATGGGAGCACCGGGATAGAGAAAAAGCAGAAAATGTCTCTTCATTTCAGGGGACAGAAAAAAAAAAGAGACTCTGTCATTTCTCAAAGCAGAAAAACTTCACATTGTGCTGTCAGGTGGCAGCCAGTGAGGACAATGGAAAATACATCCAAAACCTTTACGTTGAAACATTTGTTTCAACATAACAATCTACCTCCGTCATTTAGAATGAGTTACAGTGATATCACAGGCTGGCTGAGCGGCTGCTTGGGAATCAGACTCATCTCGCACGTGATAAATGTCAAAATGCCTGAGATTTAAATGTGATTTTGTGGCTCTGGAGGGAAAATGAAAGTAACCAGCTTGTTGCGTACGAGGCCTTGTGTCGACTCGTGTTTCCGTGTGGTCCCTCTGCCAGTTCGAGCCAAGGACGGATCCCCGCAGCAGAAAGACCGCTGCAGAGCGACGCTGCTGCGAGTAAAACTCAAGTTGCGTGTCCCTCTGTCGCACGAGCGGGAGCTGAGACCAACCAATCACAGAAGGGTAAATGGCTCCAGGGGGAGGTGGGGCGGGCCATCGGCTGTGCTTGATGCAACAATACAACGGACGGATGTGACGGAGTTTCCCCATTTGCCTCCATCTCAACGAGCTTGCTCATGTGAATGCTGCGTTTCCGTTAGCATAGCCAGTATGCTAAGCATCATGACATAACTGCCGCCTTTGAATGTTGTTTAAATGAACAAATGTACTGAATCACAGACTCACAGTTCAGTGTGGCAGTGAACCGCTGCGATGAATCTGTTACGAACAAGCCGATTGACACGGATCACTCACTGAAAACGAAACTTACACAGAAAACAAAATAGTGTGTCGACACGGTGGGGCAGTGGTTAGCACGGTCACCTCATGGGGAATCCGGTCTCTACTCCACGCCCACACGTAGTAAACGTCCTCCGTCTCCCTCGTCATCGTATCAAGAATATTTCCATCCAAATGGATCCATTGGAAACAACTGCACACGCTGTTGTTCATACTCTAGGCCTGTAGGTGGTGCTGATCTTCACCAAAAAGAGACAGTGGAGCAGGACTTCCTTGTCTGCAGAGCAAATAGAACTGTCCAAAATGTGATTTTTGACCGGAAAAGTGAGAGAAAATGGTGTTGCTCTTGTTGTAGTTACTGCGGTAACAAGATCTGCTCACTTTCAGTCGCAGAAAACAAATAAAAACACTGAAAACGAAAAAAAAGGAAACACCGCGGAGAGATTTGATGTGGGCTACGAGACAGACAGACGCAGAAGAAGAAACACTGATGACTTTAAACCAAACAGACTCGCTATCTGCTGCAGCACCAACGCAGCATGGACATTGTTGTAGTTGGGGGAAGAGGTCAAAGATCAGAGGTCAGGGGGTGGGGCGGTGACACCTCGATACGGAAAGTATGAGGACTCAACGTCCAGATGAGAATTAGAACGCTTTCACCCTGAGACCAAGTTTCCAGGATCCATGTGGATGATCGGACAGAATGATGGAGAACAGAGTGTGTACACAACAAAGTGTTTCCATGGTGACGTGGTTTAAAATGACTCATCCAGAGCGTACCCTGCTGGGATCGGCTCCAACACAACCGCGACCCGTAACCGGAGCGACGGGATCCCGCCGTGTAAACAACGCCGCAACCGGTGACTGCATGTAACCCAGAGCCGAGGACTGACGACAAGCCTCCCGTCCGCTCTTCCCTCTCTTGGACGGTCCAGCACGGTCCAGCAGACAGACCGGAGGAGAGTCATCCAGGAAGGCGTTTGCCACAAATTGGATGATTACCAGAGCCGAGGAGGCAGCGGTCAGTGGAGGGTGATTGGCCGTGAGGCCCGAGAGAGCAGATGGGTCAGAAACGTCCTCCTCGCTTTTCCAGCATCACAGCAACATCACGTCCAGACACGGCTGCGATCCGCCTGCCTCCCACAGAATTATATATATATACTGTATATATATATATGTGTGTGTTCTTCACAGCGACTTATCTCCGCCTCTAGCTCCACCCTCTTCACATTAATTATGCAGCTCAATGCAGCACTCTGAATCCCTGCTGCAGCTCACCCACATGACAGTACTCCACCGATTCCTCCCACTCGCTCCATCTCTGACACACAAACACACACACACACACACACCACAGAGGTTCCTGTATTCTGTTCATGGCCAAGCCATCCTTTCACATCCACGGTCGAAGCTGCAGTTTTATCCGAGCATCGCCGTGATTTTTGTGGTGCAAATGGTAAAATGTTTTAGGGAAAACGTGAAGGAGACACACAGATTAATAAAACATTGACCGCCGCCAAGGCCAGCAGCTCACCGAACGTAGAACAGAACTCCTCGGCTTGCACTGAGGAATCCACTGTGTGTGTGTGTGTGTGTGTGTGTGTGTTTTCATGAAAGTCACGTGACTGAAAACACACGCGAGGTGGCATTAAATCCAGTGGTGGGCCGTGCATTTCACACCCAAACCTTCAGTCGCTATAGAAACCATCTTATTTAGCAGAAATGCAGTATAAGGGGCTGTTGCATCACATAGATAACTCATGTAGCCAGAATAAATGACTTTAATGAAGAAATAAGGTTCACAACATTTCCACTTCGCTCAGGTGTAGCTCCACTCTAGTTTCGGGTGGACTCCGCAGAGGTCCGCGCACACTCAAAGCGGATGTCGGTAAGTCTCGTACGTGCCAAACCGCGACGTTACGACCGCTCCTTGGACGCATAACAGAAAAATGTAAACAACACGAAATGACATTTCACTGGAAACTACTCGCCGACGGGAGCTCTGATGACATACCTTGGGGTCCACAACTCACAATCTGATTGGTTAACGCAACAGTTGGGTCGACACTTTCAGAAAACTTTCAACAGAATCCTGCTAACGGCCGTAAAGTACAGTAGATGTGGTTTTGATCAATATGCCTGTTTTTCTTTCCATACATCTGTATCATTATGATTATTACAATTATTATTATGTCACTGACACGTAATGCTGTGTTTATTGATTTACTCTCACTGGGATGTTAAAACTGTGTGTTTCGTCAGCCATTCCACACAAACATCGACTCACACACCCGGAACCAAACAAACATCTAAACAGTAAAACAAGTGTAACACGGTAATTCAACATACAAGACACTGTAAAGGTGAAATCCTTTACCTACATATACACCTTTAAGTTAATGTTAATATTTTCAAAGAAACCCGGCAGGACGTCCTTTGTGTTGGAAACACAAATTCAAGTAATGGACTTGTGTCTTTGGTTGAGGTGTATTTACACCTGTTTTGTTTTCACTGCTGCGCCGTGAATGAACCGGCAGCAAACACAGTGTGTGTGTGTGTGTGTGTGTGTGTGTGTGTGTCTTTGAAGGTGTAATGGGCTCGTCGACCCCGAACGCGGCGAGAGACGCAACTGGGCCTTGTCACAGGAAGCAGCTACATAACCTGAATCAGCCACATCAGCAAAGAGAGGGAAACCGGAGACGATATAACGAGGGAAGCTCTCACACGTCAGACCCCCACCCACCACACACACACACACACACACACACACACACACCCGGCGGGCAGTGCTTATAGAGGCAGAAACAAGATTCCCCTTCGTTTCCTCGAGCTTTGCCATGATTAAGATTCATTTCTCATCAGCATGCATGTGTTTGTGTGTGTGCTTGAATGTGTGTGTGTGTGTGTGTGTGTGTGTGTGTAAAGCTGTATAATTAATCCAGCAGAACTTCCGTGTGAGGCCAGAGTGAGTCATTGATGCATACTGTACACTGTCTGACTTTAAATAAAATGGGTTTTTTCTGGTCCTTTCACGTGAGCCCACAGTCTGTTGAGGGTCGCCGTGGTTATTTCTTGGGATCATCATGTCTCATTTGCCACACAGAGGTATCTGTGTGTGTGTGTGTGTGGGGGGGGGTGTTAATGTCAGATCACTGGTATACACACTCCGGCTATTTAAGGGATGTTTGCTCCTCCATTGTTGCCATTTCAATAGTTCAATAACGTGTCTGCGTTTGCACACGGGGAGGCAGATGTTCCTAATGAGACAAGCATGAATCCACGCTTACATAATCCAGGAGCACAGCGTGCACCGACTACTCCCCTCCTGCTACAGGCAGGCGGGTGCAGGTCGGCGATGTCTTTCCGCCAACGCTGTGTTTCCATCAAACGACCGGGCGGCGAAGTCCCGAGAGCACAGAAGAGCTCGGGGTGAAAGCTTCCTGGTGCGCGTGCAGCGCGGCTGCTGCAGGGGTCTCTTCAGTGCATGGAACCGGATGGCGAGCAGAGAACGCAGCGGGGGCTGGGCACTGCAATGTACTGCAGTGCTCGTCGCTCGGCTCTGCACACCCACTCCCTTCCATTCTCGCTCTTTGCCTTTGAGAATCTCTCAGTCTCTCGCCCGGACTTGTCAAATCTGTCTTTCCTTCCTTCCTTTTTTTTTTTTTATGTACTCAGTTTGTCACCACACTCTCATACAGTAGCTGACTGATCCATGTGTCCACTACTGTCTCCTTTATTCTTCATTTCTCTTCACACACAAACACTGAAACGAACACAGTTCATCCTGCTGGAGGTGGGATCCACTGTCCTCTCCCTACACTTTGCTGTATTTTTCAAGGTGTCATTCGAGTGTCCCAGCGAGGGTCCGCTGACAAGAGTCTTCGGCGAAGTCCTCTAATTCTTCTTCTGACACCATTCAAGTTCAAGTATTTCTCCGTGCTTTGACATGGGATTTTTTTTTTTTTTGGGGGGGGGGGTCTGTTGATGTGTAAAGCCACTGTTGCTCTGCCATCATTTTGAGGGCACACTGGTGTCACCCAACGTGGGACAGATGGTGTCAAACGCAGAGGATGAGCGATAACAAGCTCCACAGCTGCTGCCTTCCACCCCCCCACCCCAAAAAAACCCCTCTTTACTTAAAACTCTCTCCAAGCGTTTAAATGAAGAGGCTCAAACACACTTTGACGGCTTTACCCCCACTCATCTTTTATGGAAGAAAAGATCACATGACCTGTGTGTTTGAAACAGCCATTGAACCTGCTCCATCATCCACATCTCATTTCTAACCTAAAGAGTGGCGGTCGGGGGGG
>CAAKHB010007979.1:190053-213054 GCA_901007665.1 Aeoliscus strigatus | reverse complement strand
GGGTTGCAGTGATGCTGAAACAGTCTTCCAGCCAGCCGGCTGTGCAGGGGGAACGGGCAGGCAGCTGCAGCGGTGTACACAGCGGTTAATGCCTTTTCCTCCTGAATTATTGACGGTACCCCAGAGGAGAGAGGGACGGTCGGCCGCGTGCAAACACGTAGAATTCGGATCGGTTCAGTCGCTATCACACAATAAGAGTCCACCGAACGAGGTTTGTTTCAATCAGCCGTGGTGTCGAGTTCCCCTTCGCGCGTCGGCGTCCTCCATTGTGTCCCAGCTGCATCAACGCACAACACCCGAGGAGATCAATAATGGATCATACCTCAACCATCTGCAGCAGCTGCACACAGGCCGTACGACGGCCACAAAGAAATGCTAATGTACTATTTGCTCGGTCAACACAGGGAATGTGCGTGGGAGGGGCGAAGGGCAAATAAAGAGGGCGGATATCTTCGGGTCAGTGTCCTGGTGGAAAACACTAAGTAGACAGGTGACTCTGTAACCGCCTGAAGATACAAATAAAGTTATAATAAAACAGGCTATTTCTTCATGTTTTATTCCAATGAACATTATGGCCACATAGTGTGAAAAAGTAAGTATTACAACACGTCCCTGGTTCATCTGTACGACGTGCGTTTCTTCACCGTGGCCTCCGCTCTCTCCGGGAGGCTGTAGACGGTGATGGAGATGTCTGTGGGTTTGAAAATCTCCTGCAGTATCTCGGAAACTTTCTCCCACTTCAGTCGGTCCAGGCCGCAGCCGATCCTGACGGAGGAGAGATAAATACCCGCCACTCAGACAAGACAACCGATGCCAAGCGCCGTGGTATCGGTTGACCCTCGATGATGGATGAGTGGACATTATACAAACCGAGGCATTGAAATTCGAGTGACTCCGTTCCGCACACAGTGGGACTTCATGTCCTCCAAGCTCTGACTCAGGCTGCCATACGTGGGCTTTTGATTGTACCTCTTCTTTGTGATCTGCAAAAAAAAAAGGGAAATATTGACATGATGGCATTCCTTCAAAATGATCTCCAGCCATGACACCACCGTGACCTTCTTTTTTTTTTCCTTTTGTTACCAGATAGTAGATGAATCGTCCGTCTCTTTTCAGGACAGCACACTGTCCCGGCTGCTTTTCTGTTTCGATAAAAGATACATAGCGTCAATCCAAAAATAAAGGTTGGAAAATGCCTACAAACGGAGACATTTCCTGATTAAAGTTTGATGGCAGCGCTGTCTTACTCTGCTCTTTTAACTCCTCAACCCCCTTGAACTTCCTCTTGAACATCACTGCTATGCCTGCCCCCATGCTGCAGTCCTCACTGATGCAGTGGGCCAGAGCCTCATCTGGAGGGCACGAGAAGAGGTCCCCGGTCACGTGATTCAGGCTCCAACTGCGGTCTGCACACTGGCCAGGAGGGGGCGGCATTGCGCCATGTGACTGAGGAGAAAGCAGGAAAACAGAAGAGTAAGAAACCATGGCGCAAGTCAAATGGAACATATAAAAAATATAAATATAAATATAAATATAAACACAAAATAAAAATAAAATAAAAATAACGTATAAACGTATAACTTATAAATAAGAAATTATTTCCATTATTATTAAAGAATATCAGTACCCAATGAGCTTCCCATAAAATGATGGTTTGAAATAGTGCGCATGCGACAGACTTATTCCCTGTTGGATAGAATAGATATAATAGAATAGATATAAAACGTACTCTATTCATCCCGTGGGGGAATTTTACATGTTACAGCAGCCAAAGAACAAAAGTAAAAAAGAGAAAAATCTTGGTACACACAAATTACTAGCAAATCTAAAAATAAAACTAAACGTATTTACAAAGACGATGTTATTTGGAAGGGAAGTGTAAATATAAAAATACAATTTGAAGATGTGCAGTTACTTTCTGAGCTCATTGTCATTGTTTTACAATAAAAAGCGAAATTTAGTTCGTAGCTAAAAAAAAAAAGATTCTGGAATATACTGCCTTTTTAAATAAATGGAAAATACCATGTTTTTTTTAAAAAAAAAAGAGTGAATCGGTAAATTGAAAACGAATGATCAAAACCTTAGTTTAAATAAGGATATAGTTTGAAATTAAAATGTGATCTGTTCAGCGCATGCGCATCACGATCAAATCCGGATCAACGCTGGGTCGTTCAGCGCATGCGCGATTACTGGGGCATGTTCTGGGTACTGACAGCGACATTTCTTCATAGAAAGACAGAAGTGGAGTTTACCTGAGCTGTCGCCCCGGTCACCGGCTTCTCAGGTTGAGACGACATTGACGACTGTGACAACAAGTCGGTGTGGACGAGAATCAAACGGTAACAGCGCGGGATTACGTGCATTCAAGCGCCCCTTTTCACGCACGTTTTACCCAAACGACACGCTCCTGGGTGGTTAGTTAGCGAATACGGGCGATAGACGAGCAGATGGCCGTGTTGTTCGTCACCAGGACGCTCTCA
Source organism: Aeoliscus strigatus (assembly GCA_901007665.1). Lineage (NCBI taxonomy): Eukaryota > Metazoa > Chordata > Actinopteri > Syngnathiformes > Centriscidae > Aeoliscus > Aeoliscus strigatus. Next base: position 210,574 of record CAAKHB010007979.1, on the reverse strand, counting down.
AACCGCAGTCGGTTTCACTTTTGAAACGGGAAGAAAGTCACAGTCATACTCTGTCCTCTCGCGAGATTACAAAGACAACAGTTTCGTCATGTCGCTACAAACACGTTTTATTTCAGCTATGCTCATTGCAATTTTTATGTAATATATGTCTGTTTACATACATACTTTTCTTTTATTTTACTTTTAGTTTCAGTTGTAGTAGTAGCACAATGTAGTTTTAGTATTATCATATACTGTATTATAGGTTTCGACAAGTTACCATGACGATGAGAACCTCGAGACGCAGAAGGTGTGTAATTATTCTGAATAATTAGACTCTTTCCCACATTAAATCTTCTTTTCCCAACCTGTCCTGTTTCAGGACCTGTGAACGCTGTCACGTTAACACAGTGCTAAAAGAAGTTTTGAAAAGTGTAAACACCACAAGAGCAAATTAGTCTCGATCAAAATATATAGATATATATAGATTTAAAAATCTCATGTTTTGCTATCCAGGATCAGGTAATCCGTCTTAGTTTTATGCCAGTTTTTCAAAGCAGCATTGGATTGAATCTCAAATAAATATTTTTGATAGGTTGTTTCTTTGAAATTAACATACAGTGTTTATTATTTTTGTTTGTTATTGAAATCTGTTTGGGGGTTATTTTATTTATTATTATATTTATATTTAATTATATTTATTTTGTATTTTTGGACATTTTTATTTTATTTCCACTTTACTAGACTGAAAGGCTTAATTGTTAGCCTATCAACCTTATCACTTTGAGTGCAAGTTCAAAATATAAATAAAAGTATGTACACTAAATGATAAAAATGGTGTATTATTTGACAAATTTTAAAGTTGTAAATTTTAAAACTGTATTTTCTTCCTGAAATTCACCTTGAAACCCCACCGCCTGTTGGGATCAGGATAATCCTTTTTGTTTTGTTTTTTTTAAATCTGAATCCTATTGAACAGTTTTGAACCACACAAACCAAAGGTTTGATCCAGATTAAAACTAGGATTGGATTACATAATCTAATCTGAGTCCAGATTCCTTCTTTCCCTTTTGAACGACCCATTTTCAAAATGTGATCCAATGCGACTGGCCCGAGGGGGTTTATTGAATAACACAGAACAAAAACAGAACACGGTCATTGAAGCCTGCAGTGTCTATAAGGTATCGACAAATAAACGCACCTTTGTCATCAGAGAAGGTCAAGAGAAAAAAAATGGACTACTGACACATCAGATTACCTCGAACCTATGCGGATGTGCCTGGTGTTTGTACACATAAACCTGAAATGACACCGAATCACAAAGAGGATTCTCAGTCTGTGTTTCAGCCTCAGAAGTTGGCGCTGCTTCTTCGCTCGTTCATCCAGTCTCCAGGGTTGACGTCCATCTGCAGCATCTTCATCACCCACTTGTCCCTCCGCGCGCCGTCGATGAACTCGTCCAGCGAGAGCTCCCCTGCACGGAGAGAGAGAGAGAGAGAGAGGCAGCTCGTTATTCTGTTCCAGAAACTGGTTGATTTCAGGGTCACTGATAACCTGAATTCAAACAGATGAAAACTTAACAAACGTTAACAAACAAGCATTTGGTTTGATGTTTGCTAGTTTATGTGAAAATATACGTGAAAACTCTGGGTTTTTATCACAAAACATGATACATGAACACACCTCCACACAGCTGTTTACGGAAACTTGACACAGACACTCACCATCTCCGTTTTCATCCACCAGCTCAAATATCCGGTCGACCACTTGGTCTGGGGTCAGCAGATTGCACTCTTCATCCAGCTCTCCGTGGCAGGCTTTCTTCAGTCGATAGATAGACTGACAGTGGCCGCAGAGAAGATTTCTATGAACCATCACAGATCACGAAATAACTCAAACTAAAATTGTGCGACCGATTACCTCCACGATCTCAAGGAGCTCTGTTTTATCGATGCACCCGCTTCCGTCTTTGTCGTACATTTTGAACGTCCACTTCAGCTTGTGCTCCAGTTTTCCCCTCAGGACTAAGTTCAACGCTGCCACGTACTCCAGGAAGTCGATGGTGTTGTCCTGCGCGCACGCGGGAGAAGAAGACGTTTACAGGCCAAAGCCCCTGTTCCAGACCACGCTTAGAACTGACGAGTACTCACGCCGTTCTTGTCAAAGGCTCGAAACATGTTCTCGATGTAGTCCGCCGCCTCCTTGTTTTCAGTAACACCGAAGAAGCTCTTGAACTCGTGCATGAAGAGCGTTCCGCTCGGGCATTCTATGACAAATTTTTTGTACCATTCCTGCAGCTCGGCCACATCGATCTCCTTGTCAGGGTCGCTGTCCTCGCTCAGACGCTGACCCATCGCGGGGCTATTCTCACCGACGCCAAAATGACCTTGTTTACTCCTCTTCACCTTCCGTCCGCATCACATAACCGATAACCGTCACTTCTCAGTTACCGAGTCGGTTCCTGCGGACCAAGATTCAGCAAATCAGCTGAGATTGGACAACAAATACAAATTATATCAGCGTCGGAAGTGGAATTTCAAAATTTGCCTCTTTGATGTAGCAAAGCCCATCTGACAGAGAGGATGAGACACACGCTGCTGGATCACGAGTGTGGATTAGAAATAGACGCTTGTCAAAGTCAATTAGTTGACAGACAGATCATCAGAGGATTGTCCTCGGCCTCATAACACACACACACACTCACACACATGCTGAAAAGGCTGGAAAGTACCTCTGTGGAAGATTGGTGTGTTATTACCTCCGCCAAGGAGGTTGTGTTTTTAATAACATTTCTGTTTGTTGGTTTATAAAATAACTCCACAAGTTCTGAACAGATTTGAATGCACAGAATGAAGTGTTCAGTAACTGCTGCTAATGGACCTGGACCGGATGATGAAATGTTGGTGGTGTTCTGAAACCATCTGGATCCAGGAATCTGTTGGAGGATTCTTCCTCATTTTCAGCATCTGGGTGTAGAACTCCACAACAGCAGCAGTGGACTGTCTCTGTGGATCAGTGGTTAGTGGGTCTGTCTGTTGACCCAAAGGTCGGGGGTTGGAGCCAACTCAGGGACGGAGGGTTGGTTTTGGTTGTACTAAGTGAAATAAAGAAAAACTGGAGGTCAGAGGTCATGAGTAATGTACCAAGGTGTCTACTGATGTTTTTAATAACTATTTGACTATTGGTGACAAAGTCATGCTTGATGATCAATGAATCTATTAGAGGAGATCAATGGATGGAGGACGATGACGTTGGGTGGAAATGAGCTGATAGGAGGAGGTCTGAGCTCCCCGAGTGCTTTTCTTGTTAATGGTGTGATCGATACATGTGTCTAAGGGACAAACGAGTGCATGATGGATGGAGGTTTGGATGTCCTATGGTTACAGCACAAATGGAGCACATACTTGGGGAGTTTGTACTGAGGCCTGTTCCAGAAAGCAGAGGACGCGAGCAGTCAAAGCAAACCCCTTTAAGTGTTCACACGGTTGAATTCAGTTTACTATTCACCTTGAAATTAGGGAACTTCCGCTTTTCAGGGTGAACAAACTCGGGGTGTTCACTGAACCATGGGCAAAGACGAAGCCAGCACATCTTGGGTCAGATCCATTCAGTATGAAAACCTCTTTCCTCTATTGTGGTTAAAATGCCAGTCCGCTGCACCCAGAGCATGTGGACCACACGTATCCTGTCCACTTTAAGAAGTCTTTCCTAGTAGTTCCTGATTGGTCCAGTGACTCACACAGGCCAAGTCTGTCGTTATCCCGATAAGCTCTGACCTTCGTAAGTCAGATTGCTTCATCATAACCTGATTACTATTTAAATGTCAGTCTGCCTGACGACGATAATAAATGTGTTGATGCTGAATTGAACATGTTACACATGAACAGGCACCTAAGCAATGATTTAAAGGATTTAGTTTGAGATATAATTACATATTATATATATATACATATATATGCATCAGGAAATACAACATGTAATTATTCGTTATTAATATACGGATTAACTATTAATATAATATTTTCAAAGGAATAACAGGGTTCAGGTGAGTTTGGAAGTAAACATATGACCTATGCCCATACTCTAAATATTTACTATACTAAATATATATAAAATAATTTGGAAAGAAACACCACCTTTGATTTTTTGCATTTATTGCTTTAGATTAATACTATGATACAAGCTCAAGCATCCATTTTCCAGCTCTAATTGATTTCACGGAGGCAGTGAACATGTATTACAAGTCTACAAAAAACGTTTACCGGTCTGAACTGTAAAAACCAGAGCTATCAAAAGAGACGTCTGAACGACTTCAGTTTGAGACAAAACACACTGGAAAAGTCCATTGTTTGTGTGTGACATTTCAAAATAAATGGCTTCCTGAAAGCCACAAAGCAATCTTGACGGACGGGGCGTCACGCTGACTTCCTGCTCTCGCGAAGCAGAAATGTGACGTTCTGCCCATCGTCGAGGAGAATAAGTGCGAGATAAAGGTTTATAATGTGCTTCATTGATTTTAAAAAAAAAAAAAATGACGTGATGGTCAGAGAAGGGCAGTTGAAACAACTATGTTCAGTCTAAAACCTGTCTATAGAGTCTTTTTGGAAAGTCGTGCCAACACGACTACTGGATCATGAAAGTTGGTACACCTTATCTCAAGTTTCAATCACAATGATCAGATAAAAAAAAAAAAATCAGGGAAAAGCTTTAGGAAAAAAATCTGTCAACAGTGGGAAAAAAAAGCTCTGTCTCCTTCATCTTGGTTCTAGTTTTATGACCAGGTCCTACGTGGCCTTTAGTGGTTGAACCTGACGGGGACAAGAAGATCCTTCGGAGAGGTCCACAGTGCTACAGATATACCCTTTGTTGTGGTATGATACAGTGTAAACGTCAGTCATTTGGCAGGGGGAGTGGGGGGGCTCCAACTTAGTCCCCAGGCTCAAACACTGCTGCCTCTGTGCTGTTTGTACCGTCAGCATCGCCCTCTGCTGACAGGTCGGGGGAATTACTGGAGGAGGAGAGGACCAGCTTGTCACTGGGTAGGCTCTCTCCATCGCTGCTGCTGCTGCTGCTGCTGCTGCTGCTGCTGCTGCTGCCATTGTCCTGCTCAAAGCTTGCGTTCTTCTCTGATGGAGCCGCCTGCTCGGGTTGGTTAATTTTGGGACTCTGGGCCTCCTCCCGCTCAGGTGATGCCGCCGCCGCGGCCGCGGCCTCCTCCTCCTCCCTCTCGGATGTGCCTGCGTCAGTGCTGCTGCGCTCTGAGGAGAAAACATTTCACAGCTTAAATTTTGAACATTCTCATCACGGGGAGGAGTTGCTTCATGCAACTTGCAACTGTCAAGCTTTAACTCCAGATTCCCGCTGCCGCCTCCCACAAAACAAAACTGGCGAGAAATTGATCTGGAAAGATGCTCTTTTCTTACGTTTACTCTGCCTCCCCCAAGTGGCCAAACAGCAAACAACACCGGCTTAATTACCACCGCCAAGGAGGTTCTTGTTTGTTTTCTGTTAGCAAAATTACTCAAAACGTCAGAACCGATTTGAAGTAAATTTTTAGGAAGGCCCAGATGATTAAATGTTGGTCGTGTTCTGGAACCTTCTGGATCCGGGAATGTGTTGAAGGGCTCTAACTCATTGTGAGACAAGGACATTTTCATTGAGTGTGGAGAGACAATCCAATGCTGCTGTTGTGGAGTTCTAGACCCAGATGCTGAAAATGAGGAAGAATCCTTCAACACATTCCTGGATCCAGATGGTTCCAGAACACATTTACTGAACGTTTCATTCAAATTTCTCTCAGAACGTTTTGCCACATTTTGCTAACAGACAAACAAGCAGCCAGTGATGAGGATGAACTAACAGCCTCAATCCCTCATACCTCCCCAAACAAACCACACTTTCCAAGCATCCCTTCCTTGAGCCAGTAAACTGACATCTCTGATCCATTTGATGAAAAAGTGCAGATCTCAGTGTCGGTTCAGCTACACGACAGCTTCGGTGAGGTGACTGAACACCTACCTGGATCCTCTGAGAAGGGAGGCCCGTCACAGGACGCTTCCCTTTTCAACTCCTGCTTGCAGGACTCTCTTGAGGACTCCGACGTCTCTGGCGCGCTCTCTGACCCTCGACGAGGTGCCGACTCTCGTTCCGATCCTCCTGTTTCTTCCTCTGCCGTGTCGTCAAATTTCAGCCTCTTGGTTTCGTGCTCTTCAGCGTCCTCCTCGTCTTCCTCCGGATGTTTTTTCTTTATCCCAGTGTTTGGAATATTCTCACCCTCTGATAACGATGAATCACTTCAGTAACGACAGAAACACAAAAGAAATCAAGTGATGGAAATTGGGCATTTGCCTTTATATCCATGTTGTGATTTGTTTGTGGTCTTGAGAAAGACGTCTGCTGACGGGTGCGCTGTCCAGTGTTCTTACCTGCCGTGTTGCTCCTCTGCTGCTTCCACGCTCGGCTCCGGCTCTTTGCTGACCGGGCAGTCCGGGAGCCCGTTGGTCGACAGCGACAGCTTTGGACTGCTGAGTGCTTTGGGCGTGCCTGGTCCATTGACGTTTCGACTGCAGAAATAGACAAAAACAAAATGGTTTCTTGCACACATGGAACCAAAAAATCAGTCGGGAGCGTTCTGTGAACTGACTTTGATGGGACGTGTCGCTCACCTGTCTGAATACAGAGAAGAGTGACCAGGAAACATGACTCCGTTCATTCTGTTCACACCAGACGCCACATTCTTCCTTTGAAAGAAGCACACATGCGACTAAATTCTCCATGTCCAAATCAAACATTGATTTTTAAAGTCAACAATGTTCCGCAGTATGATTTTGTATCATTTCTCCATCAGTACGTGAATGTCCCCAAATTATTACAGAGACGTCCAAATACACGTCCATCATAGAAGCAGTTAAAGTAATGTGAACACTGGCAGGCAGCTGAAACAATGTGCTGCCCCCTACAGCCCAACATGGGCACTACAGAGACGATGGAAACATGTTGCTGATTCAAGTTGTGAACATATATGAGAACGACTTTAAGAGATAAACTCCACATCAGGGTACTTACTCTGATGAAGGGTACACACAGCTGACCACCATTACATTCTGCAAAGCATAAACACAATTTTAAATCCATCTGCCTTCACTAGGATTGTTAACGGGGATCTGCTGCCACTCACCTTCTCAATTCCCCTGAGGAACTTGTCTGTGCCTGTGTAGTTTCTCTTGGGTTCTGTGAGTAGTTCACATAGACGCTGAATGGTGAACGGGGTTCTGGGAACGTTACCAAGAGTACATGTTTACGACTGGTCACACGTAACCATCTCACCTTGCCAAACATGGCAACAGCAGTGGAGCTGACTGTGCAAATACGCATCAACCTGGACATCCAGTCTCAGCTGGACGCGAGCAGGGACATCAATGATTAACCTTTATCATTTGTCAACACATTTCCCGTAATTACCTCCGCCAAGGAGGTTGTGTTTGCGCCTGCAGCCGCTGCTGCGGGTGTCAGCCGAGGACACAGACAACAAGCACGTTCATTTGACTCCATTTGAATGAAAAATGGAAAAGTTCACGTCATCGATTTGTTTTTTGTTGCTGTTTTTTTCTAGAATAAGAATGAATCTGATGATTGACAAACAGAAAAATGAGGTAGGAATGCCTGTGTGTAGATGAAATGTGCTGTTTTCTTTATTGTTATCATCCTGTATGGGTTTTTTTTGGTTTGTTTCGTTCATGTTCCAGTAGAAATGTAAGGGAGCTGACTGCAGAAAGAGAGGGGGTGTGTTCAGCTGCGGCTTCAGCCTACACCTTTTCAGTCAGGACGAACTTGTTTTGTTTCTGTTCTTTCAAAGCTACAGAAGCAATGACTTATAATTGTCCATTGTTTTATTCCTATGCATTCAATTAGCTGTAAAGTCACAGAAAAACTATATATAAAATATTTAGAATATGTATAATATTTATATACATATAGATAATTATTATTATATTATTTCTAATATGTATATTTATAATTAAAATCTTTTATAAAATATTTTACGTGCTAAATTATATCCATGTATATAGTTTTGTGCACTGACGACCTCACTATTTGACACACTATTTGACACTGAAGATGAGTTATGAATGCGTAACGTACGAATAAATGCGGACAAGAATTGATGAATCACAGGGGGCGTGAAGGAGAAAATCACTGAAATTTCACTTTGTCACTCCTTTTCAATCGTGGAAACGGCTTCACTCACCCGTTGTAGCCGTCAACTATTTTTAAGATCCTCTTCTTCATCTCCTCAAAGGGAACATGCTCCACGTTGGGATTCTGTTGGCCTCTCTGCTCGGGCGCTGAGGCATGAAAGTCATCCATGACTTTCTCCAACTTAAACATGAAGTAGGTTTTGAACTGGGACCACGGGATGCTGGAAGACATTGTGGACACGTTTCGGCATTTCATTCACACGACAGGACGATCAGTCGAGCACCAAAGCACATCCTGATAAGAAACCAAGCAGATATTTGGCAGCTCCTACTCACACTGCTTGTCCAGTCTTGGCAACATGGCAGAGGAATTTCTCCAGAGCAGGACAAGTATCTCTTTTTATTTTCTTCTCAAAATCTGTAAATGCCCACAAGACACAAGCACAGAGTCAACATGTGATGTTAATGTCTCTTGCTCTTAACCCTATAAAGTGTTCAAAACCACTGATGATACAGAGAATGTTCTGGATAAATGTTAAATCCCGTTCATCATCAGTCTACATCTGTCCCATGACTGAGCTTTCACTGTGATGAGCTACTTGAACACACTTGGTGTCAGAAGAAAACAGGTGAACCACCACAATGTAAAATGAAAACAACAATGTCAATTGTCAACATTCGAACGTTGAATGGAAAGTTGCTGTTAAAGTTATTAGCATGTTCATTGTGGCGTTACTTGGTTTGCATGTCCGACCCGTGTCAAGGGTAATAAACGGATCCGAAGTGAGAAAAAGCTCATATCTGCTCTGTCTCGTTGGCATAGGAATAAACAAACTGGATTGAGACTGAGATCAGAGTGTCCTCGGTGCCTCTTCTAGACGATGCTGGTAAGCTAAGTTGCGGTAACGTAGTTAGCAATCGTTCGAGATTTTTAAAAGTCCGACAAAAACAAATATAAGTAATGTTGTCGCCGATGACGAATCGCGCGTTTGAGGACTAGTACACATTGCCTTGAAACGCCTCCAATAACGCGTCGACATCCATGGTCGAGTCCGGTCCCAGGGAGGAAACGCTTGCTAGTTAGCAGTAGCAGTTAGCAACCCAACAAAGCTGGCTGCGGTGACGACTGCGCATGTCAGCAATGACGTAAGCACGTTTGCGGAAGACGCGTTCCTTGTTGACATTAACCAGAAATGATCCTTCTGCTCGGCGAAGGGTTCTATTTTTAGTGAAAGTAACCATGCAGTTCAGCGGGCAGAGATTTCTTCGTACTTCCAGTGACCTCTTAACTCCGCTACCAGACAGGTAGCGTCATATTAGCTGAAGTTAGTTTCCGATTCCAGCCGATTCCGGTTTGCTAATAGGGGTAATCCAAGGGGGAGCGACGGTCGATGCTGTTATGCTGTTTTCTCATTTTCCAGACGTCTGTCTGTTGATGCCGAATTGTTTGATGAAGAACCTAATACATCTACGGAGAAGCAGCGGGGTGTATTAAAACGTTATTGAGTGAAAGGCAACATTTGATATATATACATTTTTTCATCGCACCAAGATCAGCTCTGTAGTGTTTAATTCCTGAAATACATGAGCTAGACTCTTCTAACTAGACTGGTTTGTTCCACAGAGGAGTTTCCTGAAAACATGGTTACTTTAAATAGAATAAATTTCCACAAATCAGAAATCATCTGTAAATAAATCTATGGCCTCTGTGGAACAATCCAGTCCATGTTTAAGGAGTCAAGATCATGTATTTATGAACTGTCCCATTGTAGTGTGTTCCATACGCAAAAATGCACAATACTAGCTTCATGGGATTTTCATAAAAAGAATAACGGTTTCACATTTCACCAAAGCTTTGAAGAGTCTAGCTCATCTATTTCAGGAGTTAAACCCATTATAGTGTGATTCATATGGGAGATATTGGTGAAATCTGCCTTAATTGCATTTCCACAAATATGATAAAGGTTTCAGAAGTCAGAGACCATGCTTTTAGGAAACTATGACCTCTCTAGAAGGAACCAGTCCAGTTTTGAAGAGTCTAGCTCAGGTATTTTAGTAATTAAACACTGCAGAACTGATCTCGGTTTGATGAACATATAAATCAAATGTAGTTTTTCCCTAAAAAAATAGCGTTTCTATACATCCACCTGTATGCCCATATATCTAATACGTTTTTGTCAAATACCAAACAATTCTGCCTCAACAGTCAGAGGGTTAGAGAAGAGAAATCACCTCAGCAGCATCGACCGTCGTTTCCCTCTTGAATTACCCCTATCAGTGACTCGGAGTCCGGAATCGGAAACCGACTTCAGCTTCGTCAGCTGACCTGGGTTTATTTGACCTGACGAACCTATATAAGTGACGAGAAGAGCTGTGTTTACAGGAAACATCTTCACAAGACAGCTGCTTGGGGGTTTTTTTGTTTGTTTTGGGGATTTGTTTTGTTGTTTTTATTATTGTTGTTATTGTTATTATTATTATTATTTTGGCAATGGCAGTTCCTGTCGCTGCCCCATTGCACACATCCAGCCCGGGGCTCCTGGAGCACAACATCCACACTGGGGACAGCGATTTGGGAATTTCTAATCATAAACAACACGACACCCTCCCTTTACATTCTCCGTGGACTTTCTGGCTTGATAGGTAAGATCCCGCTGAGTTATTCCCTCCATTTTTAATCAAAGTTACTTCAAAACACCGGCCGATGTAAGCCGAATTCGTTTGTTGGCTGTAGCATCAGCCAACAAACGAATTCATATTTCATCTTGGCTTATGTCCTCTGAATATAGAGGGGGGGATGCATTTTTGTCCATGGACCTCTGTTCAGGGTTGCGTTGGTTTCTTCTGCTCAGCTTTTAATGAGAACAAAGAAGATGACGAGATGATGTTCGAATGTAACCTAGATGACGCCACAGACACAGACACACACACACACACACACACACACACACACAGACTGGATGGGTTCAGGCACCGAGAAATGACATGACAACGACGTTTGTTCGTGTTGATGTTTGCTGTGACAGTTGGTTTCCTCTCTGACCTACATTGGCTCTGACCCTACTTGGTTACAAAAGCATTCTCGTGTTTGACAAAATCACGTTGGTCCCGATGTCGTTTCGCTGATTTCTGGTGAAGTCACTGATGGGTGGTCTGTCATCAGTGTTTTTATTCCTTCCATGTGGCTCAGACTGGTTAGACCCCATTGAGACTTTTACTCCTGGATCTCTGTGTACCCAAACACCGGAAGACTTCTTTGAAAACTATCATCCCACACCTGCCACATCTAAAGAGAATTTCTAGTGTTTTTTTGTTGTTGTTGTTGTTGTTGTTGTTTTTCTGGCAGCCTAGTCTCAAACTGAGATTTTACAAAGACTGTGAATCTTACAGACTTACAGCCTACAACTAGATGCTTTCACCAATTTTAGAACTCTATGTAGGTTTGCCAAGTTAATTATGTAAAATGTCAAAGGAATTAATGAATAACAGAGCGCCTTTACCGTACATTACAACTTCCCGTAAACTGAAGACGGAAAGACTTGGGACAATATCCAACATGTTTTTAGAACAGGCGCCGCGACCCCAGTAGAACATTTCCTTCTGACTTTCGGTGTTTAGTCTGTGACGGTGAATTAGACTGAATTCAGAACTGATGACGCGGTACGTTGCACAAGCCTCATCATACAAAGTATGTACAAATCCCAGGGCGCAGTGTTCAAATGGGGTCAGTGTTGTTTACTGTTTACTGGTCCATTAGTCATCTGATCCCTACCTCCATCCTGTCTGCTTGGACGACACCTTGCTCAAACATGTCTGAGTAATGCGACACGGAGAAAGAAAAAAAAAAGAAAAGAAAAATCACCAGTCAAGTCTCGGAAAGTGAATCAGTGAATCTGCTTTTTGTCAGATCTCTGCCAGGAACAACAGCAGCTGAATGCGAGTCGAACCTGAAGAAGATCTACACAGTGGAGACCGTCCAGGTGAGACGCTCTGGATACAACGTCACAGCTCCGTCTGACAGAGTTGGTGCGTTGAGACAAACTCCACAATAGTTTACAAGAAGAGAAACCGTTGCAGATTTGGTCGTCATCTTCACGGCTCCGCTGCAGTCGATCCCACATTCACACTCACACCTATGGGCCAGTTTCGAGTCACCAGTTAACCTCACTCTGCATTTGGAAGAGGGTGGAAGCCAGAGTACCCGGAGAGAACCCCCGCAGACAAATGGAAAGCATGCAAACGGCACACAAACGCAGACCCGAACCAGGGACCTTTTCGCTGTGAGGCAACCGTGCCGTCCTGTTTGCGCCAATAACACACTCAGATCAGGCCGCTGTCTCGTCGTTTTCTTCTCCACATACTTTGGCATCCTGTGCCAGAACTGCAGGGAGGTCAAAGGACGTCTGTGTGAACTTTCCTAGTAAGTGGCCTAATGAAAACCTCTGCTCATCTTCTCACTGCAATAGAACTTTTGGAGAGTTTACAACAACATACCTGGCGTTTCTGTCTTGCCACTGCGATGCAGCTATCATCTGATGAGAGGGGAAAGAAAACCTCTGTGGTGAGTACGCTCAGGCATTCGTGTGAGGACCTTGTTTTCATACACACACCGAGAGGATTCAGATTGTTTTCTAGAACATTTTTATCAGCGCAAATTTCGCCGCTTTTGGGACAATAAGGGGATTATCTTATCTGATTTTACGTACAGGGAAGAAGAAAGCAACGCTAAAGGTGGCGTGTGGAAAATGAAAGTACCAAAAGAGTGCACTGTAAGTGACCTCATCTGTGAAAGAATTCATCCTGTGTTGTTGTGTTTGTCCGTCATATGTTATCTAACAAACTTGTGCTCCTTTCTACAGTCTGCCGTGTGGAAGGAATTGCTGCTGGCTACGATTGGGGAACAGTTTAGTGATTACTGTGCTTCAGGTAGCTCTCATGGGATCACATGGGACTTAGCTGCCCATTTACACGTATTAAATGTAATTAATATGTATTAATTAATATGTATCCTGGGTCATTTGTTGATGGCGTCCTGCGGCCGATGTGGCGTCTGATTGTCTCGGCAGAGGATGAGGTGGTTGGTGTCAGCGTCAGTGTACGAGACAGGGAAGATGTCATCCAGGTCTGGAACGGAAATGCTTCCTGTGCTACTGAGTCAAACATACTAGGAAGGATCCACGAGCTGCTTCCACAAATCCCCTTCAAAGCAGTGTTTTACAAACGTGAGTGTTTTTTTTCTAATTAAATGTCAGAGATTTGAACTCACTCTGACAGTAACCCACATAAAATATGAATAATTGCATTTTCTTGTATTTCAGCACACAAGGAGCACCATGCTTTTGAAGGAGGTCGATCGAGACATTAGCACACTTTGCACATCAGAGCATGTTTCGAAACATAATGTCTGGGCAGATTTAGAAGATGAATTGAAGCTCCTTGAGACTCAATATCTGTATTAATTACCTCCCGATGTACCATGTATTATGACCCCTCCCCACCCCCAATGGGTGGAACTGACCATATTTTGAGCACTACTGTCAATCTTCACTTTTAGAAAACGCGTCTGTTAGTGTGTTTTTGTACTACAAAAACAGACCGCTGTGTTCTAGTGTGTTTATAGATGTTTTCTAGCATTTTATTTGGTGCCATTTTCTAAGCATAGACTATCTGGTGTCTTTCATTTGAATCTACATAGTTACATCTAGGCCACAAAGCGAATCATTTATAGTCAGTCCATTTCACTCTTTTTTTTTTTTTTTAAGTTACACCCAAAATACAATTGCCTATACTTGAGAACGTGATGATTTTTTTTTTCATGCTTTATCACTCATGTTTTTGCTGAAAAATTGCACATTTACTTTTCTTTAGCAAATTGTGAGAGAAATATATATTCTTGGCACAAAAAAAGATCTGATCACCAATCATGATGTGTAGCGGTGATACTGTTGTTTGTTATAATTTGTATTGAATTTGCAGTGTTGTCATCTTGTTGAAGCCTCTGTCCCAGATCAAGCACTTTTTCTCCAGTCCCTGTGGAATCATGTGGATTTTTTTTGACAACTGAGGCGGTTTTGTCATAATTTCTTATGAAGGCTTTTTATTTTCTCTGCCTTTTGGTAGTTTCTGGTTAGTTTGGGTTTTTTCAGCTTTGGATATTGACTGAAACAAGTGAGATGTGAGAGTGACATGGTTCAAAAGATGTTGTTTTTAATACAAAGATGCGACCTGTGTTTAAAGTAAATTTGTGAAAACTTAAACTTGTGAATGAGGTAGAATTGGTCACAAAATCAACAAACATAATGACACGCCTGAGTCTGGCACAAACACAAATCTGACTTTCTTGATTTTGTAGTAGTCACTGCTGTTGTGCGAAGTGATGCAATCACTGCAGCTGGGTCAAATCCGTATAAAACAAGTTATTCTGATGGTTTACAACATCTGCACCAAAGCATGTTCAGTGCTGTATGTAATTTCTCATTTTTTATGTGTTCTATGATCAGAAATGCAATACCATGATCATATATTTTTTTTAAATCAAAACTTCACATCTCACCAAGGGGCCTTTCCTGAGTTTGTGTGCCCAGAGAGTTCTGTGTTTCTAAAGTGGTCCACTGAGAATTGGAGTGCTGTCCACATGCTGCTATGATTTCAGTCCAATCAGATCTTGTATTTCTGATGCTGGTAGCATGAGCTGGGTTCGCTGCTCGGTATACACAGTATTCAAAGTGGGAGTATTTGTCTCCCACCACCTACTTTGCCACACATGGCATTGCTTTATTTTCTCTTTATTCTTCCTTTGTTTGTGTACTATTGTCAAAGCACATACTGTAGGATAGAGAATTGCAATACTGTACCCTTGCACATAATATGCAGATGATCTGTTACTCCAGATCTTAGACCTGATTGTTGATCTTGGATGGTGCCTTGTGTTTACCAGCAACTTAGAATGTTGTAGTTATCTGTGTTTGGCATGTCAGCAATGTATATAATTAGATTTGAGTTTAGTTTTACATGTGTTTGAAAAATAAAGATACCTGAACATCTCGTGCTGTTTAGACTTGTTTTATTTTGTTTACTTGTAGTCTCACTGTAGTATGTGTACGTCTTGTATATTTGTGAAGTTTGTCCATGTGTTGACAATTTCTGTTTAATATATGTCCACTTTAACTTCTTCAGTAAAAACAGGTTTCCACTTCAGGATCAACGGAAAACTGTCTCCATCATGTGGCCGCGTTAGAAAAACATCACTAGTGAATAAAATGGAAGGCATTCTTGAAAACAACACAAACATGTCGTATATAATTATCTTATCCTAAAAATCCGTCGGTTTTCATGTAGGAATATTATCACGATATCCATCACTACATCATCTAATAGTTTCCAGTGTTTTGTTCAGGTGTAAATTTCCGTTCCTGCTTTTAAGTTTTATGATTTGTGGGATGGGAATTTGGGAGAGAGTTAACACTGGGATATTGTATCTTTACTGAAACAAACTCACTCACTACATGAATACAAATGAATCTGTCAATTTACTGTCAATTCTGTTTGAGTAAACTAGTTGTATTCTGCTTCTGCGTCATTTTCTCTTGCATCTTTAAAAAGTCGGACAGGAAACGATTTTTCACGCCATCCATTCCACAATACGGAAACGTTATTTTCGTGAAATTCTTTTTTTCTTCTGTGCGTCATTAATCAAGACAGTCAAGAGTCCCGCGTGTGGACATGACGTCACCATTGTTTACTTTTACCGAGGCCACGCCCCTAGTTAGCAACTTGTAGCTAGCCCGCTACCAACGAAGGCACTCCGTGGTTCATTCCTCAGACACCACCCGAGTCAAAGATTGTCTACTCGCACATAATTCGGTGAGTACGCGTCTGTCCAGCATCGCATCGACAACCGTGACAAAGACACGAATGTCGAATTTAACGTCAGATTCGTTGCGATTTTGCCGGGTGGCACAACGAAGAGAGACGCGTTTCTCGTAAGCTAACGGTAGGACACATTGCTAGCTTTTGTTACTCGCCAATGCTCCCCGTAAGGTTGGTTTGAAAACAGTTTTCTAACCTAGCTAGCACTGATTGACAAAGCTAACAGTCAACAGCACATGGGAGTGTTGTACGGGGACGAATTAAAATGTCAAATCCCCGTTTTCTCCGGCGGCGAGCGTCGTAACGTTTAACATCCGACTGCAATGGCTGATGTCAGCGCATATCGAGCCCATTCATTTTAAACGCTTCGCACAGTGCTGCTAGTGAATAAAACAAATGTGAAATCCGATTTTGTCCTGTCAGATGCTGACATTTTAGATGTTGTTTGAAATTGCTAAAACAAATCTGTCCTCTGGATGCCAGTGGACGCAGTTTACTAATTTGATCTCTGCGTATTTCAAACTAATAGTTTACTTTTAAGTAAACTCACTGTTTTTGAATCGTCCCTCTTCGAGGATTGAGTGACTGTGAACAATACAGATCATAAAGGGTTGGTCTTCCGAGATACTTTGGCTTATACCCAGTCCTGAAGTTAGCTCAAGATAACAAAGTAATGTGGAAATGACAAATATGTCAAAATGTTGACATTGCTCCTGTGGTTAAGTCAAACACAGTGGGACATTAATTGTGGATTTAATTGGCAGCCAGTCCTACAAAAATGCTCTGCTGCTGCTGCACACATTTCAGTTATCACAATAGGAAAGTCTCTCAGATAATATTTGCTTTCACAGCAATGGAATGAAACATTCCAAATACTGATCCTAGTTTTCACACTCCCACCCCCGACTTCTTTAGACTCGACTACAGGAAACACAGCTCTTTGTCTTCACAACAAGTCCTGATCCTCAAAGAATGAGTAAACGCAGAAGAAACCTCGCCAGCATCTGCCTGCCGTTTTTATTTTTCACTTTAGCAACACGGCGACGTCCTAAAAGCAACTTATGCGCGTTTATGAACGTTCGGTGATTGTGTCGGATTGATACCATAGTTTGGTTACCTGACTTGTTGACATTATTCCTGGGCCAATGTGGTCTGTTTTTGTGTGAGTCTGTCCATGAAAGCCTCCATCTGCTCACATTATCTATTTGCCCACTTTATTTACTTTTGTTTATGCTGCTCAGCCTTTGACTCAAACACTCCCAAGCTGTATACATAAAAGCCTACTTGTGCATTGTACTACCTGCCACGGCAGTTTATCGCACCACCTGGTTAATGGTAAATTGTTCCAGGAGGAAGATATGTTTGCACATAAACACAGACCCGGGGCCCCTGTGTTTACAGTAGTCATGGCAGCACAGGGTTATTCAACAAATAGACCTAACATGTTCCCTGCTCACATGTAGAATAGAATGGGTTTCTTGGTGAGTGGAATTACACAACAACACGATTTGTGTGTTGTTGTTGTTTTTTTTTACAAAGACAATCAACGCCAGAAATGCTTTATGAACATAGCTCTCATTACTATTGCACCAACCAAAAATAGAAACAATTAAGACATATCCAAAGTCTTTTATTGTCATCGTGTAAATGAAAATATGAAAAATGTCGCCTGGAGAAATGCCATGTGATGTAGTCTGTGCTGTAAAGCTTTCTCCAGGCTATAAAGACCAAACTAACACTGGCTGAATTACTCCACCCATAATCCAGGACGGGTGTAAAAAAGCTTAGAGCAAACATGGAAAAATAACCACAAGCTCCATGTCTGTCTCATAAGAAATTTAAAGAGATGATGAGCCCAAAACCCTGAGAAGTCATTTATTTCTTCTTTGCAGTTAAATCCAGAACTGATTAATTGTATTGTTTGTCTTTAAGCCCCCAGTGGATCTGCCGCACAATACATTTACATTACTGATCCGTCAATTCCGTATTCTGCCTCCAGGCACAACAACAAACAACAACAACAAGGCCTCTTAGTTCCCCACTAACAGCCAAACTAACAGCCAACGGTGGCTGAGCTGCTCCTGCTGCCCCCAGCCTCTGGAATACTCTCCCATCCCACATTAAATCTTGTCCCACAATTGGTGTTTTCAAAGACCCACAAGTTTTCACTTGTTTTTTTTAAGTCGGTCAACTCCTCTCAATTTATTTTTATCTGCTTTCACATTTCAATCTGTTGTTGGTTTGTCTTATTTTCTTATCTTTACCACACACGTCATTTTTTTTTCCATTTCTTCTTTCTAGCATTTACCATTTGTAAACTATTGTTTTTCCTTTATTTCACCTCGGTTTTACCCCCCTTGGATGTTGTTCTCTAGCTGCTCTGGTGCTTTTCTTTTCTTGGATGTTTTCTCAGCTCTGTTTTTCCAGTACTATTTATTTATTCATGTTCATTCAGTTGTGTGAATCCCTCTGCCTCAACTGGACATGTGCTTCAACAGAATTATTTTTGAAAATGCAATTTGTGTTTTCTGTTCCACAGTATATCAGTCGCATTGTATCCAGCTGTTTTCATCTTATTTTTATTTTCTCAGTTCCCTGAAGTCCAGATGCATGAGTCTGGGTCAGAACCAACAAGCCACACCACTCCAGCTGTTCAGACAGAAAACAGGAATAATGCTGAGAATGAGAGTCGACTGAGGAGCAGTACGACTCCGCCTCCGGAGGCACCCAAGGTCAGAGATTCTATGTTTAATACAAAAAAAAGCAGCTCTCACAAACATAATATTGTGTAAAATGTTTGATTATTTTCGCTAAAAATCCAAGCAGTGATGCACACATGTACAAGTAATGATTTAAGATACAATAATTTAAGACGTCAACTTCGGTCTCCAGGAAACAACCTGCCGATGTATCAACGGTGAAAAATGTTTGCTGCATACAAATCTGTACTTTTTGCAGTTGTAGATGCGTTATTATTCGTAGTCTGATCAACCTGCACCTGTGGTTTGCCGGCAGCTCTACAGAACATCGTGTTGTTGTGCGAGCTTTGTGTTGCGAAGGTTTTATCTCCTTCAGTGAAGTACAGTTTTTTGTTGTGCTGCTCTTGAACCTCCGTACAGCTGCGCCGGGGTCTAAACATGTCGGCGGGCAGGACAACCGACACAAAGTTGGTGTTGTTACATGTTATGTACCCTTGAACCTCTCCCACAGTCCAAAAATGCGATGTGCTATTTGTGTTGAAGGGGAGCACATAGATGGATGGGGAGGGGGAGTGTGTGTGTGTGATGGGGGGGTGTTGAGGGTTGGAAGGGGAGGGAGAACTCAGCTCCTGCTGGGAGCAGGGATCTGTGTCGTGTATTGTTCGTCCTGCGTATGCTCCCATCATATAGCGATTGTCAGGTGGAGGCTTATTGAGCATCAGCGTTTACCTACCTGGGATCCAGACCCACTTTTAAATGGGGATGATCGGGTAGGTCCAACACTTTTATTAAAAAAAAATATCCTCATTTCTGAGTCTCAGACAACAGAAATAATGTCCCATGTTTGCCCATTACTTTCAGGTTTCCTCGTATTGAACTGACCTCGGTGTGTTATTTTTTCCAGAATGTCCCCGTTGCTTGCAGTCGACGCCCGTATTAGTGGGTATTAAATCTCACAATTGAAGGCAGATTGTGTTTATTTTTCAGCCGGTTTCTAGCGTTTCATTTTTGCTGTCAGTCATCGCAGGGTTCACAAGACCGGTCTTGCGGGAACAGATCAGTGTGTTTACACTCTGTTGCTCACTGGTATGACTTTCAACAATAACAACAACAGAAGATGTTTGGACTTGATGGGTACCATGGCAACAGGGATTAGTCAAAGGCTGTTGTTGTGTTGATGGTGTCCACAGAAAAATAGAGGGGCCAACTGGCTCTGTCTGTGGGATAGACCTGTTTTCATTGCTTTGGTGGCCACCTCTGCAGCATTGAATTTCATAAGAAAGGGCAAACAAGGAGGCAGTCATGTGTTATTGTTAGCCCAAAGCCTGTGTGAAATTCACTGTCAGTTTGTTTACCCGATTCAAAACAGACCCTGCCTTGGAGAGAAATGTTTGTTTGTGGTTCAGACCTTAATTAAAATCTTGAATGTTACGTTCTGTTTTCATAAACAGGCTGTGTGTGCTGTTTTATTCATTATTTATATCTCTGCAATTTTGATTACTTTGTTTATGTTTACTGCAAACATCCCTTGAGCTGCGAGGCTTGGCAGTGGAGAAGAGGGAGGGGGGATAATTGCTGCATGGCAGGCAAAGGATGTTGTTGTTTTCGTCCTACTGGTTGTTGTTGTTTTGATCGAGCTCTAATTCCCCTAAGCCATCTGTTGTTGTTGTTGTTGTTGTTGTTTGGTACGTTTTTAGCTGTGTGTGTGTGTGTGTGTGTGTGTGTGTGTGTCAGGGCACACCTAACTGTGTACGCGGCACATTTCCTTACACACCA
>CAAKHB010007979.1:157565-168528 GCA_901007665.1 Aeoliscus strigatus | reverse complement strand
GGGGGGGGCTCGGCTCCACTCCGATTCTACGTCTTCACATTCAAATGAAAGATTCACAAAACCGAGGATATGCATGATACTGTGTGCAGAAGAATTCCACGGTGAAACAAACCCAATGTGATTCCAGCAAATTCTGTCAAATCAAGCTGGCATCTCCCCAGCTTGATTTGACAGAGTTCAGCGCAAAAAAAAAAAGTGCTTCTTTGTGTTTCCGCAAAAACAGCGTTTCCTTCATTCGCCGCCGTCAGGGACACGAGCACACAGAGGGAGTTTGTGCTGCAAAAGGCCGAAGGTTTTGGGAGACAGCGACGTCGTCTGTGCAGAGAAGAACTTGTCGGTAAGCGCCTGCCGACCACCGCTCGCACGGTGGCGAGCAGAAGTTGCTGGAACAATTTCTTTTGCCACAGTTTCCTTCAAAAACACTGGATTCCCAGCGGAAATGTCACGGCGGAAGAAGTCGAAATCTGTTGTTTACGACTGTGACCGATGCTTTTGTCAGGGACGGTGAACACTTACGGGTCATTGGACTTTGGAATTAAAGTTCCCAGCTCCTTGATTCGATCGTTGATGTTGAACCGTCGTCGCCTCTCGACTGCACAACACACACAAAAACACTGTTTGAAACCGCCGTCCGGCGCCGCCGACGTCTGACGTGCTCTGCACACGGGACTCACTCAGGTTGTGGTTGTCCTTCTTCTGACGCTCCTTCGCCAGGGCGCGTACCTCGGCTGCGGGGACAACAGACAGGTTGCGTGTGAGTGACAGGCCGACGGACACGACGCCATTGTGGACGTTTACCGAGCGCCGTACCGACAGGAAACCCCTCGGGCCTCTGATAGTTGTCGTATTTACCGCAGGATCCGGACTTATCCAGCATGTGCATGATGGCCGGCGACTGTGAGACTAACAACAGAACCTCTGTTAGTTTTCAGCGTGAACGGGGCGCGACCAGCGTCTGGACCCGCCGCTCACCTGAGTATTCCCTTTTGATGTTGGGCAGGTTGGCGGGGCAGGAGTTGCTGATGGGCAGACCCTGCTGGGGTATCCCCTGGTTACCGTACATGTCCATGAGGTTCGCCGGCACGGGGATCTGACGGGACACGGCAGCCGAGGGGTTAAACGTCACACGTGTTACTGAAACACGCAGCAGCTACGGCGTGAGCCAACGAAATGTGTGTGTGTGCGCGCACGCGTCTCAAAATAAATATTTAAAAATATATATATATACAAAAAATAAGATAAAAAATAATAATAAAAAATAACAGAAGCAGACAAAAAAATAGGATAAAATAGGATAAAAAACAAAGCAGAACAAGATAATGGAAAAAAAAGATCAAATACAACAATAAAAATAATAATAAAAAGAAGAAATAATACTGTTAGACAAAGAGTACAATTATACTTTCTATAGAATTTCGATAGAACTTCTACAACTGATTCATTGCACCTGTGAACAAGGACGAATAAAACAATTCAGATTCTGATTCCTCAGAAGGCCGTCCCAGTGTCGCCTCGAGGTTTCGGACTGTCGTGTTTCTGCTCCACCGGCTCTTGTCGCCGTAGAAATGAAACGGTGACGATCAGCCGACACGTACCGTGTTGGCCATCTGAAGGCTCGGGTCCATCAGGCCCAGGATGTCGTCGCTGTAACTGGACTCCAGACTAATGATGTCATCAATAACGTCATCCATCTGCAAGAACACAACGAACCCAGGGCACGTTTCAACAACAACGTCAATAATAATAATAATAATAATATCATAAACAAAATAATCTGCCACCTGAAGTAAACAAAGAAAACACTGAAGATAAAAAATAATGAATAATAAAATACAATAAAATGAATATAATTACTTTATAAATATAGTAAATGATACAAACATGCAGCCCAAAGGGCTTTAATGAGTAAAAAGTACACACAGTGAGAGTCTAATGTGAAACGTGCACGACTCACCTCTTTTTCGCAGTTGGAGTTGAGGGTCAGTAAGGCCATAGGGCTGTTGGGGGCGCTGTTGCCCGGCCCTGGCGGCATGCCCCCGTGGTCAGAGGACTGGTTGGTGCAGGGCAAGCTCAACACCTGAGAGTCAAGTTTCCCCAGGTAGCGCTTCACCTGCTGCTGCTGAGCGCGCTGGATGTGGTACTTGGTGGGGTTCTCCAGGTGAGTCTGCACCTGCAGGGGGCAGAAGACCAGCTGTGAATATACCTGCTGGAGTGCTGTGACTGAACTGTGAACTTTGACCCAAAGCTTTTAACTGTTTCTTAACTTTATTCAGTTATTTTTTCTGTTTAATTTGTAGTTGTTGTCTTATCAGTTTTACTGTTTTATTTTTGGTTTAACTGCAGTTGTTTTCTTTTTTTTTTTTAATTTCCAATGTAAAGAACTTTGAGCTGGATGAAAGGTGCTAAAGTTTATTACGATTTAAATTGTGTATTTTACTAATGTAATACATTCAGTTCCATTCAATCATTATAAATTAATATTCTTTTTTATTTTTTAAAACCTTTCAATAAAGAAATGTCAAAAAATGTTGACAAAAAAGCCAACGAATATCCAATGCCATCCATAACAAATCAAATCAACCCGTCCTTTTACAGCGTGCCCACAAAACACACACACACACACACACACACACACCAAAGACAGTAATATAGTTATAATTGTTGTTAGAATCGATGACTTCTCATTTCAATCGTCTCCCCAAACACTTTTTACACGATCGATCACATCTCCTCCATCAAGGAGGCCGATAGATCCAGACCGGGTGGAATCGAACCCGTTGATCCCCGGAGAAGAAAACAGGCAAAACACACAAACTCCATTTACTGACGTTATAAAACTAGAAAATACAAAAAAAACCCAAAAAACGCCTGGTCGCCGCTTTGACACCTACCTCGTAGGGGTGATATCCCAGCATCTCAAGCATCCTTCACACTAAGTCGTGATTTTCCGATTTAAAAAAGAAAAAAAAAAAACGTGAACGTGAACGTGAAAACGTCTGAGAGACTCTGCTGCTCTCCTGCTTCCTCCTCGGCTGAGGACTGAGCCCGCTGGGGCCGAGCGATGCGGCTCATGTTTTCAAGGACAAGAAAAGTCATTAGTTATGCACATTAGAGGAGCGCAGCACGGATACAATGGGCCTTTTCAAATCTGTGTTGTTTTATGTAAAATGTGGAGTTATTCCTTTATGGCGCATCACTTGATGTCAGGATGTGCTGCTCACAGTCAGGTCCTTTGTTTGCCGAGGACGCCCCTGCTACTCCGACCGGCCTCGGGCTTCTTCCCCGTCGACGTTTTTTACCCCTGTGGATGTGTGGCGTGTGATCAGCACAGAGGAGTCTGTTACACCTTTGTCTCTCTGCAGTTTGCGTCTTCACGTGACTTCCAGAAGCTTCTTCCATTTCTTGAAGTTTAGTTTAGGGTGCTATCTTATACTGCAATACTAGTTTGTATTTATTATCATTATTGTAGTTATTGTAAATAGCGTGCTCTCTGTTACTGCAGTACTATTTTGTATTTGAATATTATTATTATTACTGTATATAGAGGGCTGCTTTGTACTGCAGTACTGTGTTGTATTTATTATTATTATTATCATTATTATTATCATTAGTAGTAGTAGTAGTAGTAGTAGCAGTATTATTATTGTAAATAGCGTGCTATCTGTTACTGCAGTACTATTTTGTATTTGGATATTATTATTATTACTGTATATAGAGGGCTACTTTGTACTGCAGTACTGTGTTGTATTTATTATTATTATTATTATTATTATTATTATCATTAGTAGTAGTAGTAGTAATAGTAGTAGTAGCAGTATTATTATTGTAAATAGACTGCTATCTGTTACTGCAGTACTATTTTTTGTTTTAGTTTTTTATGATTATTTTTATTTTTTTATCATTTTTTAGTTTTTTATTATTATTATTAATGTTAACTTGACAAACATGACAATAAACACTGAATCTTAGTTTAGCTGAGTATCTTTTTTTTTTGTCGAGGACGTTCTGACTTTAAATATACGACATATTATATCGGGACGTTAAAACTACTCGGTGAAGCGCGATGCACCATGAATACGAGTCATATGTGCATCTTTGTTAGTGCGTCATCACACACACACACACTTATGAAATGGAAAATGGACTATACAGCGCTCTCTACTTCATGGTTGACAATGGCCCCACATTCATCCACTCATACACACACTCATAGACTGGGAGCAATTTAGAGCTCAGGACACGTCGACATGTGTTCAGTCGGAGATGGGATTCAAACGGCCGACCCTCCGGTCGCTGTACGACCTGCTCAGCCACGCACAGAGACTCTTTCTGCCTCTGTCGTCTGCGCTCCAACACAATGTGATTGTTCTGCCCTCATGTGATTAACATCCATCCCCGCTCGCATCACCTGGGGCTGTAAATCATCATCACAGGGTTCTTGACACCGCTGAGGAGCATTTTACAGCTTTGATGGGCAGTTAGCAGGAGGAGATTCATTAGCTGGTCACCTTTGACCCCCCCCAGGGAGCATGAATATCTGTTTCAGTGTGAAGTGTGGAGAAGAACGTGGATGTGTGCAAATATTGCAACATGTAACGTGTAAGTTAATACGTGTGTGACCTAAAAGTTCAGGTTCAATCGTTTCACTCACTTTGTGTGTGAATGGGGTGTATACGGTAAAGTAAATCCTATATCTCTCTATATATATATATATATATCTGTACATGTCTATATATGGAAAAAGAATGAAAACTTTATTATTGTTGTTGTTGTTATTGTTGTTATTGATGTCGTTAATAATACAAATAATAGATACATGTTATGACTAGAAGCAGTGACTGTACATACTGATAAAAAA
Organism: Aeoliscus strigatus; assembly: GCA_901007665.1. NCBI lineage: Eukaryota > Metazoa > Chordata > Actinopteri > Syngnathiformes > Centriscidae > Aeoliscus > Aeoliscus strigatus. The sequence goes on along the minus strand of CAAKHB010007979.1, from coordinate 163,670 downwards.
ACTCTCAGGCTGGGTGAAGACGAAGACAGACAGACAGACAGAGACAGACGGAGACAGACAGACAGAGACAGAGACAGACAGACGGAGACAGACAGAGACAGACGGAGACAGACAGACAGAGACAGAGACAGACAGACGAGAGACAGACAGACAGACGGAGACAGACAGACAGAGACAGACAGACAGACAGAGACAGACAGAGACAGACAGACGAGACAGACGAGAGACTGACAGACGGAGACAGACGGAGACAGACAGACAGAGACAGACAGAGGAGATAGAGACAGACAGATGAAGACAGACAGGGACACAGGGTCAGTGACGTCCTGAACAGTCTGTGTACCAAACCCAGCTCAAACACTAAAACACTAAAAGTTTTCATCTGAGAGTGTGACGGCCGACACACAAAGTCCAAAAAAATACAGCCTTCTTCACGGGCTCTAGGGGGGGTTCTAGGGGGCTTCAGTGGAACATGCTCTTGTCTGCGTACGCCGGTGATCTTGTTGTCCTTATTAGAGACCAGAGAGACACGGACCTCTTGGCCGACATCGCGAGGGACTTCGATGCTGCCTCTGCAGCGAGGGTGAACTGGGAGAAGAGTGAAGCTGGCGAGCGGTGTGGCTGGGGGTGTGCCGGTCTCCCAGCTCGCCCCCAAAATCCGATGTGGAAAAGAGGAGGCCTAAAGTAACCTGGGAGTGTTTTTGAGAGACGGGGACACTGGGAGACCGTCGCAGAAGAACTAGATGGATGGAAATGGCTGCTCCCCCACATGTCATTCAAACAACCCTGTGGCACCCCAGCTGTGGCACAGACTGAACTGTGGCACAGACGGATCTGGTGGGGAGAACCGTGGCCGGCTGCATCCAACAATTTGATGACGCTCTGCTTTTAGTTTCTAATGTCAAACGTTTTCACGTCATGGTCTCTGTTTTAGAGTCAGGTGTCCCACAGCCGAGTCGCTGCACTGGTTGTTGAGGGACCCGCCGATCCTATGGAGCCAGACTGGACGTCAGCGACGGCACGACGCCCGGCCTGACGGGGGTGCTGATCCAGTCTGGGACTCTCAACCCTGCGGCAGCCGGTGGAGGAAGCGGGGCCGGCGCTGGGTGACGCCCTGGGCCTGGGCTCTCTGCCCTGTCAGGTGTCCCAGAAGATCCTGGAACTGTGGGCCCGGAGACTCTCAGAGAGGGAGAAGACCCTTCTGACGGACTACTGGACCAAAAAGACTGCACCCGACCCCACAGACCCCTTCCCGGAGATCATCCTGAGCCCGGGGCTGGGGGAGCTGACCGGCCCCCCTCCAGACAGCAAAGGGCAAGCGGACACTGACCCTGCACAGAGCGAACAGAAAGACCCTTTTCGAGAACTGTGTGAAAAGGATCCACAAGATCGGGCTGAGCAACAGGACCTCCACCGCATGGGCACGGAGACTGGACGGCCCAGTGGAGGGTCCCCCCGTGGTTTTTAGTCGCTTCAACGACTCTTTCATAAGAAAACCTTCATGGTGGGCGCTGGCTACAGGCGGAGGGAAAGGTATATAAAAATGTAAATATGTAAATAAAGTGCTTTTTTTAAAAAAAAAAAAGAAAATCCATTCTGATTAAGACAGCACACACACACTGAACCCAATCATTCACAGCGCTTGTGTCGGTACAAGCAGCCAGTTTTTCTTGTGGATTAACTGCAGCAGTATCATTCATGTGTTCACCTACATTCATCCATCACTTCTTTCACCGTCGTTCCTGGAGGAAACGTGACCGTCACCTTCTGCTCAGACCAGACGACCAGCAGCGTGTCACACTAAACCTCCAGTGGTGTCTGTTTGGAACGATTCACAACCCACAGTCTGAATGGTGGGATTCCACCCGTGGACATCGTCGTTCATCGCTTCTGTTACTGTTCCACAGGAGGACTGTCAGGGCCTCCAGGACCAGGAGTGGAGTAAGAAGGTGACCAGGCCGTTGCCCCCGGTGACGCGTTGTTGTTTAAACACACGCTCTCCATCGGTCTGTCCGATCGTCCGATCGGATGTTGGAAACAGATTTTCTAATTAGAATTCTCCGTCCTCATCTTCACGTCCGGACAGCAAATCCTCAAACTTTCACTTCTGACCTTTGACCTCTTCCCCCTGACGTCTCATAACAACAACGACAACGGTTTGAGTCCTGAGTGTTTCTTCTTCTGTGTCTGTCTGTCTCGTAGCTCCACGTTCAATCTCTGCGCCTGTGTTTCGTTTTTTTTCCTTTCTTTTTCACCCGTTGCCGGGTGTCGTCAGATGTAGTTTGTGAAAGCGCTCGGCACGGCATTTTTCTTCCGGTACTTTCCGAAGTCTTTTCTTTAATCAGAGTTTAATAGGTTGATTGTTTTTAAGGTTGATTGTGTTAACTGTCAATTTACTGTGTTGACTATGCAAACAAAAATACATGATTGTGTGTGTGTGTGTGTGTGTGTGTGTGTGTGTGTGTGTGTGTGTGTGTGTGCACACCTGTTGGGTTTTATTTTATTTATCTGGTGTGTGTGTGTGTGTGTTTTATTTATCTGAGAGGCCCATTTGGCTTTTTTTTTTTTTAGTCTCGTTTCCACAGAGCTGGTCGCTTCTCTCACTGGCAACACTGATTCAAAGGCAAACCTCTGAGGCAGATGAAATACCTGCATCTAAGTTCTCAGGAAATACATGCACACTCTGCCTCAAGGTGGTCTGGACATACGGCGTATTCCAGTTAAAAGTGGATAAAAACAGTGGGACTCACTTCAACGACACATTTCAATCATCGTTGACAAATGAAATTAGTTTTGGGGGTTTCCACATCTGTCAGGTGTTCCACTGTATATTGGATTAGATTTACATCGGCCCTGTTCCACTGACAGACTGAGGAGACGGGTTCCTCCCCCTTCATCTATCTATTTGATGAACATTATAAATTCCCTCAGGTAGTTCATCGTTCATTCATCGTCATTCTAAGTACGGACCCTGTGTGACGCACACAGCAGCTCCAAGTAAAACGTCTTTGCGCCGGCAGCCACTGGCCACAATCAACGGCAGCAGACAAGACAGCAGCTTGTTGTTCATTCAGCTCCTTCTCGACTATCGACCGGCCCCGGGGGCCCCTGCTACGCGGACGCCCTCTCGGAACACCCAACGACATTATACACAAAGCTCGGCGCTGTGCTGGGAGAGGATCAGATTTATTTTTTGACTTACATGCTCGGGGCATTCCATGATTGTCCCACCAGGATACTTTAACTAAATGACCCATATGCCACCCCCCCCAGAAGAATAGGCCACTTTGTCTGACAGTTAAGCTGCTAACGGGCTCTGTGTGAACAACAACTGTGATGCTAATGACAAAGATCAGAGCAACGTGTGGACAACCTGTGGGCGTCGGCGTTGTTGCCATTGTTACGCTACCGGCGACTGACTCATGGTAAACGTTGTGTTAAAACGAGCATAATCCCACTTTAACACGCTCCGTGTGCAGCCGCGGGCCGTCAGGACGCCGCTTCTGAATGAGTGGCGAAACCAAACTGCAGCGCTGATTTGGTTGATTAAAGGTTAAATCTGAGATTAGCGCACACACAATTAGCACAAGCGGGCTATTTACAGCTACATCACTGATCAACAAGGAAACCTCCCCCCTCCACGCAAGTCCACAGCTGTTGTAACACCACATTTGACCAAAAAGATGGTTTGTCACAGTTGATTTCCATGATGTTTCCTGTTTTGAGCCTTCAAAGAGAGGCAGCGGTTCAGGACATCAGCTGTGTCACCATCAACTTACACCACATACATGCGATAAACGTGTTTTTGGAGAAAATAAACATACACATATTACATATCGTATAATATTATCTCGTGTGTTTAGTGTGCATTGTTCTTTTTAATTGTCAAGTATGAGTCTGCATTCACCATTTCCTTTATCTTGATTTACATCTCTAAGCCTTTTTTTTTTTGCATTTCTCTCCATGAAATCCCCTTCAAATTATACTTACAAACCATTTAAAGTATTCAATTGATTTTCACTGCATGTATTTGTGCCTACCCCTGGGAAATGACAACAAGGCAACTCTCGAATCCTGCTGAGAAATCAGAGTATGACGAGGCAAAACAGCCACCGACAGGATTGTCACTGCAGGACAGACGTACTCTCTTCTCCGTTCAGTCACAATCCGTGTTTTCAACCGTTTTACCTTACAATTGCACCTGCAGCAGCACAATATGTAAAAACACAGACGGCGTGTTTTGTCACTGATCACACCGCCTTGAAATGTGGATGTAAAAACGATCAAACGTTTTCTTTCTATTGATCTCACAAACGTTCCGATTCATACCGGTCACGAGCTGTTTGTATAATCCAAAAAAAAAAAAGTACATTTTTTGCAGAGTTGAAGAGAACTTTGTTCACCACAAAGACCTTGGGAAAAAAATCATTTTTAACCCTTTTAGGAAGTTATCCTACATACATTTCAAAGCAGTGTTTTTTCTCTTGAATATGCCGTGGAATGAAAGCAGTGGGGGCTAATTACGAGCATTCTTCACTGAATTAGTGTTCGGTGTGTGGTAAGGCTGTGCTCGCCTTTGTCTTGATCCCTAAACTGATCCCTTACTTATTCCTCAGAAGGTCAGAGGTCACTTGGTTAATTAAGGGTCCAATCAGTCTTTAGATAAACTCATCTGAGCTTAATGTTTGCACTTTTTGAGGTCCAGCAGCTCTGCCTGGTACCCCCTGAGCTTTGCGTGGACTCTTGCTAATCTATCCACAGACAGGGGAGCAGGTTAACCCAGCTCAACAGCGCCAAGCTGGAACGGCCTTTTCATTGGACGCCTTCAGTCAATGAAGAATGTGCGTAAGCCCTCGGCAAACCAGAAAAATAACTCCATCTCGATGTATTGTACGCAGGGCGAAAGGGTCTTTGAGCGAGGGGGGGCGCCCTAAACCTCTCAAAGCGTTGCAGATTACCGGGCGTAAATAATGTCGATGCCGCACGGGCAAAAAAAGAATATACTGTATTAGTCCGCCGTCGCTGGCCCATGCCACACACACGCACACACACACACACACACACACATCCAGGGTGATGAAAGTGTGGCTGAGCAGGCAGCCGTGAAATCTGATGTGCTGTATAATACTATACTACACAGTATAATACTATACAGTATAATACAATACTGCACAGCATAATACTATACAGTATAATGCAACACTACACAGTATAATACTATACAGTATAATACAATAGCACACAGTATAATACAATACTACACAGTATAATACAGTACTACACAATATAATACAGTACTATACAGTATAACACAGTGTGTCCATCGTACAAATGGACGTACGTACGTATTTTCCAAACGATGACGTCACAGTTTGTCTCCTCATACCAGTCACAACCAGTTCAGCATTTCCAAGTCTAAGAAAACTCTTTAAATCATCAAATCCAACAGCGGCCGATGATCTGACGTCGTGTTTTCTTTCAAATTTCAAAGGCCAAATTAAGTGCTGCTGTTTTGGTTTTTATTTATTTTACCCCCCCCGCCCCCACACACACACACGTGAGCTGCGACAACGTGGAGCTGTAAATAAATGCAAAACACCCGGGAAGAAGCCGTGTGTGTCTGCGATGAAAAAAAAAAAGTGTCAACATGACACCAAGTTCCACCTGGAGCCAGTTTCTGAAGCGTAAACATACTTAAAACCTTCGCATCGACCCTTTAAACGCAACATCTCAGCCACATTAACACTTTTTTTTTTAGGCGACAACCCAGAATTCCTTGTCATGCTCGCTGATACACAGCCCACCCATGTGTCATAAAGTTTACCATCCTCCAGAAAACACACGCCGAGGACACAAACAAATAAACTTACCCCAGACCGCTCTGGTAAAAACACCGGCGTCTCTACTCGTACAGAAAATCTCAACCGTCTCCTGTCCCTCGGACTGCCAGGGAATCAAAGCTATGAAAAGATGTGAATTTAGCTGAGCAAATAGGATTAAAGATGGCTAAATCCAAATGGCTGGAAGCACAGCATGCATTAAAGAGGAATTCTCTCAGGAAAGATAATCCCCGTATACGCATTCTAACACACTTCACTCACCCCC
>CAAKHB010007979.1:112027-136780 GCA_901007665.1 Aeoliscus strigatus | reverse complement strand
GAGAGAAGGTGGGGGTGCAGGGAGGGGATTCGAGGCTTGTTCACATAATAGCCGGCGGCTGAAGGCGTGGTGAGTGTGTGGCTCCATAGCAGCCGGTTGTGTGCGCGTGTGTGTGTATGTGTGTGTCTGTGTGCGCGCGCGCTACAGCAGCAGCCGGAGGATGAGCGTGGACGGCGGCTGCTCGGCGACGGCGGCGGCGGCTCCCCTCGCTGGACAACCCGACAACCGGAGAGCAGGCTAAGCAGCAGCGGGGGGGTCCAGCTTATCTTTACGAGAAGGAAAGCAAAGGTAAGGCGTGTGTGTGTGTGTGTGTGTGATGGGTCTGGTTCACCTCGCCTCATTGCGCCTTCAGCAGACAAAGTAGAGCCGGTTAGGGTCTCATGTGATGGGGGGCGCGGGGGATGGACATTACAGCAGCGTGTGTGTGTGTGTGTGTGTGTGTGTGTGTGTTTTATTTGTGGTAACCTGAATACAGTGCAGTAACCTGAAAGTGGCACTTTCATTGTTCTCAGTGGTCCTGAGGTGTGCCGGCTCATCCCAACATCCTGCATGGAGCTGCTGGATGAAACACATCATCTGGGAGTGTGTGTGTGTGTGTGTGTGTGTGTGTGAGAGAGAGAGAGAGCTGCTTAAGTAAACTGAATTTAGTAGAAATGTGCAGTGTACACATGTACAGCGGCTGTTAGTCGCAAGATTCTTTTTTCACATTATTAGTATTGGACCTTTGTGTGTTTTGTGTGTCGTTTTCAACGTGAAGTGTGCGTGAATACAGAGATAACAGGTGACAAAGGCCAAAGCAAACCAAGGTCGTGGCTGTTGTGTTTTCACAGTAGGTGTGAAGCGCTCATCCTCTGATAAATTGCGTTACTTTGGGGTGATTGTGTGCTCGTGGCGTAGCGAGGATGAGCCCGGCCGGCCTGCTGATGTCGTCCGGTTGCAGGAAGAGCCGGTGTGTTATCGAAAGGTGATGAACAAGACACGTGACGCGTTGGAGAGGATGTCGTGTGTCATTTATTGCTGTGTGTGTGTGTGTGTGTGTGTGTGTGTGTGTGTGTGTGTGTGTTCACCCGTGCTCCTCTATCTGTTGCTCAGAGATGTTGGCAACCTTCCACGGAGGATTCCACACCTCCTGAGATGTGCCTGAGAAATGTGCAGGGATCTATTTATGGACGGGCCAGTGGTCATACGTCTAGTCTCTTCCAGCAGGAGTCAATCAATACGCAATCTGGCGAGTTGCAGGCCTCGCTGAAGCGGCGCAGGTACGGATCATGTGTTTGCTCGTGTGCAGCAGCAGACAACGGACTCCAGCATATCACTGACACGCACACACACACACACACAGCCCAGGTGAAAACAATACGACTTGAATACATGTCTCTGTTGTTGACACAAAGCTGCAGACTCGTTCATGTGGACCAAAGAGCCACGAAACATTTTGCTGTTTCACCTGAATTTGTCTCATGGCCTCGGTTTGTCCGCTCGCGCCTCCGCTCTCAACGTCAGTGCAGCCGCCTTTAGTGAAACTCATTTTTGGGACATCGGGACCCGTCGTTTGAGGGACAGATGTGAAACCCTGAACGAGGCAAAGCTCACAAGATTTGCCAGAGCTCGCTGACGATGGATTAGTCGATATGTGATTTAAAGCTTTTGAGTTTGCTTGCCCACAGACGGTTCAGGACCAGTAAACGACCTGTAACCGGAGTATGTTGAGACAGACTGTTGATTAGTGAACATTAGAGGATTTTTCAGCGGGATCTGGAATGAAAATAAAAGCAGATGGTCATTTTATATCGAAAAGCCCATGTGTGGCTGCACCCAACACTTAACAACGCAAGGTAGGTCCTCAGATATTAACCAGAAAGACATTTAGATACACACTACTTTGATTAGTGTCACCGTAGAGTCAATTCACTGTTACACTGGCAGAGGTCATAGAGGTCAAGCCCACGTACCAGCAGCACACGTGGGTCGTCTCCACAGGTCTGTGTGGACCTAAACTGTGAACAAACATCAGTTTGGACCAATCACATGGGTCTATTTGATGTAGGCGGGCTCAGAGCCATGAACACAGTTTGTGGGCGGGGCTTTAACAGGATGACAGCACTGGTTATGCACACAATAAAGATGGCTGCTGCTGATGAAGAGTTTTGGTGGTGTTTCTTTCAAACACCAACAAACACTTCCACTCTTCTCCAAAACAAAGTCGGAGAACGTCACTTTGTCCGTTGCTCTGATTAGTCGTAGCGCTGTCTAGTTGTCTGGAATGGTATTTTGATCTGCACCTTTTGGTTACGCCCCTTGAATCTGTGAAGTCTATCGCTCGTTGCCAGATCCATACCTCTTCCTAGAGGTGGGTCTGGTTCCTCGAGATGCAGGCTGAGACCAAAAAGGAAGTTGCTCCCGGTGTGCCTTGCCAACAGCCGCCCGTTGAATGTGTTTATGAATGTTTGAACATAGGGCCATTGTAAAGCACTTTGTTTACCGTTTGGCCGTTTACAATTTACCATGATATTTACATCTCATTTGTACTATACATGAATGATAATGCAGAACTGAAGTGTGTAGAATTGAACAGTTGTTATTGTGTGATGTCACTGTACATTGTTCATGCATGGTGACTCTTGTGGGTGTGTTCAAATCAGTTTGAGCTGCTATCAGTCTCCACTGCTTCATCCACGTCACACAAAACAGCAATAATATGAGACCGTATGTAACACCTATTTTAAAAGTTTAACTCTAGAACTTTTGACTTTGATGGCAGCGATGGGCTTCCATACATACTGTATAAGCATGCTGATGTAAGTGTGTTCCACCAAGCACATTTACTGAGTTTGACACATAAACTGACAGAAATCAAACCAAAACGTCTTTCATATGTTTCTTATGTTGGAATTGAGTTTATCGGGAACCTTGAAATTAGAAAAGTTCTCCAGCCTTGTCCTCATTTCAGGATGAACAAAGTCTGGATATCTACTAAACCTGCTCTCTGGAATGGAGACATGGAGAAAAGCGATTGCAATAGCGCCTCCCTGTGGCCAGTCACATCACAGCTTCAGGCTGACGTCGGCTTCTAAGCAACAGTCTGCTAGATTTTCTGAAGGAAACAGATTTTATACCATCTCCTCCACTATAAAGAAACAGTTGTTCTCTCTTCAGCATCTCTTCATAAAACACTATTTCTGTTATTCTTAAGTCACGCCTCAATGAGTCGGATGTCAGTTAAAAACGAATGGATGGATTATTCTAGAAACTGGGTTCCTCTGACCGTAATGCTTCAACGTCACAGCGTTTGTTGCTCCTAAGACACAGGAACAATTACTGAAGGTCATTTCTCACAGCCTTCCCAGCTCTTGGGGAATTTACTCTTGAAATATGCACGCTATACGTTCTGCTTTCTGCTATGTCCTCCCGCGCCTGTAGGTGTCATTTTCCGGAACTTTGTGCTGCATGATGACATCATCGGCATGGCTCACTCTCCGGGGACACACCCTGCCCTCGGTGTGGCCGTGAATCACCAGAGAAAAATGAATATTTCTCCCTGGTTTAATTTGTTGTAATATCCCAAATGGGATGAAATTCATGACAAAGCAAAGGAAGATGGCGGTTGGCTGGTTGGTTGATACCGGTTGACTGCAGACAGGGTGAGTCGTGACGAGAGATCCGATTGGGGAGATAACCCTCCGCCCAATCCGTCATCCCTCAACCTCTGTATTCATGGCGTCTTGTTCTGTGCTCAGCAGCTCAACATTGGTTTGTTTCTCATTAAACCGGACCTCGTTTGGTGACGCCATGAATCGACCGAAACTATGTCAAAAAACGTGATATCAGCCTGTGTCAACTCTCCAATATATCTGGTGCTCTGTGGCTTCAGTCGTCCAGGGTTCTAGAAAACACCTGTGCATGTAATGGAGGAAGCACAGTGCAGGTAGGGGGCGTGGCCTCCTGCAGTCAGCAGTGTGTATGTACATGCGATGGAGGGACAGCATCATGTTCTTATAGGGACGAGCATCAGATCGGCTGCATTCACTCGCTGAAACATATTTTCCCCATTTATATTTAAAATCTAAGGGCCAGACTTGGGTGACGTGGTGGAACAGAGGTCGCCTCACTACCACAAGGTCCCTGGTTTGATCGATGATAAAAGAGGCACAGGTCATTTACATGTATCGCAATAATTGAAAAAAAAAATCATATTCATATTTATTCATGCTGTGTAAATACGTTTGACCTAATATTTGCCTTGGATGTGTTAAAAAAAGAAGTAATGAGAGCAGACACTGACTCGTGCGTGCTACCAGCCTTCATCAATAATGCATGAAAATGGGAAACTGAGATAAGACGAGCTGCAGTCAGGACATGACGCTTTAACCAGTGTGAACACGCGAGAGCCGGTTCTCAGCGCACAAACCGTCCCGGCTGCTTGTCGGACAACTGTCATACACCCTAATTCATCTAATGAGACATAAAACAGTGTTGTGAAAACGAGGCCACATCTGCACCTTTCTCCAAATGTCCGCGGGGGCATTTCAACCGAAACAAGCCGGACCCGTCAAACCTCGGGCTGCGATCCAGCTGCACACAGAAAGCTCCTGTTAATCTCTGGAGACACAAAGACCGACGCTTCTTTTATCCTTTTCCACTCTGAAAAGAGGCTAGTCGGAGGACCAGGCTGGACTTCCACTGACCTGGAATCAGCTGTAGAGCCGTGCGTAGGGTTGCTAAGGGGTGGAAACCTTTTTGGGGGCATTTATCCATGGATATTTAAGCTGGCAAGTTTTGGAATTATTCGGTGGTAGCTGCTAGCTCTAGCTTAAGTTTAGCATGTCACTTCTCAGCAGCAACAAATCTGTTTCCACCATCACAGCAGCAAACCTACGTCACTTCCTGTCGGGCTCCAACCTGTGGCCTCGGTAGACCAGGGTTCACGAAATCACCTGTGCGTGTGATGGAGGAAGGGGGCGTGGCCTCAGCACCCCTGCAGTGTGTGCATGTGTGTGTGTGTGTGTGTGTGCATGTGATGGAGGAACAGCATCAAACCTGCTGCTCTCGGTCCAGATGATGCTCAGATAGATTTTCCCCAATTATATTTAAAATCCAGGTTCACTTTAGTAAATTAACCCTAACCCTAACCCTGACCCTGCATAAGTAGCAGACAGTGCCAAGCCGAATGAGAGACCGCTGATGCGGCTCCATCTAGTGGCCAGCTGGGATCAACTTACCGTAAAGACAAACTGTTTGACCCCCCGCACAGATCCGTCATAACTAAATCAAGCTGAAATCAATGTAATAGTACCGCAGGAACGCCTCAGATTAATTCAATTTATCGAGCGTGTACTTTTAATGCGGCTCCTGAAAGAGAATTTATGGCCGTTACCAGCAGACACATAATTCAGAGGCTGTAATTGAGTAAGTGCTCGTTAAAACCCAGCTGCTTCCACTGGCGTCTCCCCTCCGTTCCAAGGAATTGTTCACTCCTTTAGTGTTTGTAAAGTTACTTTTATAATGTCACTCGTTACAAATACAAGTTCCCAAATGTTAACTGGGGTGAAACTAGTTCAGTGACTTGTTGTTGAATGTTTTTCAAATGTTCCATGTGGCTTTGAACTTCCAGCAGCGTCAACACTGATGACCGACTGTCAAACTGCTTTAAATCACAAAACACATCGATGACATCATCGTCATTCACTCACACACTTAATAAGTAGGAAAAAATGGACCTTGATAATAATGATAATAATAATAATACAAACAGATTTTATATAATAATTGAATAAATGAATTCTAATTCTATTTCTTATGAATATGTACTAATTTAATTACACGTTTTTCTCCAGTAAGATACTTAAATGAAAAAAAACGCTAGACATACAGTATATGTCATATATAATGAGAAGTGTAAAAATATAGCTTTGTAACCCTTGTGTTCACTCACAGTCTCACATTCAAACCAGATAATTCACTGATAAAACAAGAGCTCAAACCACTTTAAGCCCATTACATTTACTTCTTGGGCTTCTTTGCCCAGCGCAGCTTGTTCCTATAGAGGTAGCAAAGTGCCGTCAGGAATTTGACCCCGGCTTGTCCTCATTAAGTCAGCTGTTGATTTGTCTCAAACTAAGCCGTCATTGCACAAAGCACAGTGGCCGCTCACTGGGACGACGTCCTGGTTCACTCCAGCTGATGATTCTGTGGCTACTGGACGAGAAGAATCACGGTGTTGATCCAAGACAGAGGCTGTTATCAAAGGATGAGGTCTGGACCGGGCTGCATCCACACCTGCACGCTCCCCGGAGACGTTTTCCAGGTAGAGCAGCTGCTCGGTTCACTCGCTCAGCGTCAGACGTGGTGATCAGCCTCATTCTGTCAGATGAAGGGGGTGAGGATGTGTCCGCTGTGGCCGTTGGTGCAGGTGGTGAGCAGCTTTTTACAAAACTGTAGACTTATTGTCTGCATTTAAGAAAAGATTCAGAGATTTTACTTGACAACTAACGGTTCACAGCACGCTGGAATTCTTCTACAAAATCTCTAGTGAGCAAACAGCAAGGCAAAAAAGATGAATATATTTAAAAAGTAGAGCAAAAAGTTACTATACAAATAATTAACAAATATATATAGAGAGAAATAAAGTATGAAAACTGTGAATATGTAGAGGTTGTAACCAGAAAATAACACTTAAATGTGAGTTAACTATCTTGACATGACTGCAATGATCTGAAGCAAAACTCTGCCTCTTCTTCTAAATCCATCACAGAATGGAACAGAACAGAACTTTTTACTAATGTCCATTGTTTCCAAAAAGATAAAATCTTGGCTTGTCAGCATCAACTGCACCTGACATTACATGGTTTAGCTAATTTTTACATTGATTTGACTGGGACCTATTGTTATTATTATTATTATTGGACTAGGGAATGGAAATTAGCAGCCTGCTATAATCTGGTGCAGCCATCTCTTCATATTCTTTTTCTAGTGAATGTAAGTGCACACCGTCTCCTTATGAATGAATCCAATCAGTGGCGTTGCGGAGAGAACTGCAGAGGACAGTCGACGCTCAGAGGCTCAGCATCAAACTAGTCGCTGCTGAGAAAAGTTTTCTTCATTCATAAAATGTTCTGTGTCATTTGCTCATTGAATCAAAGAACTGAAAAGCTTAAAGTGAACAACTGGAAGAACATTTAATCTCTCCCGTGGATATTACGGCAACAAATCTGTGAAACAATAGATTTATTGTCATTAATGACGTCAGAGTTTCTTGAAAAGGATTTGAGCACGGAGGCATTTCGCTCAGAACTGTGGGAAGAATAAATCTGTCTGAACTCCACTCATTTAGAAATTTCATTGGCTGACCTGCCCTAAAGTGGTGGATGCGCTCCAAGCAGGGAAGGTCCCTCGTGATGATGCGGTTTGCAGTTTAAGCTCTAAGCTTCTTTCTCTTCTTTCTCTTTCCTCTGTAGATGACGGACGGCAGATTGTGTCAAGTGCAGCTGCTGGATGACAGGAAGCTGGAGCTGCTGGTTCAGGTACGAGGCCCTCAACATTCACCGTGCACCGATGGATGAATATTATGTTTAATACAATCACCATCAGCTCTGTGAGCGACTCGCTGCTCATAAATACTTGAGCGTTTATGTATGGCGTTATATTTGTGCCACAATAAGAATAACGTGATATCATGAAACTAGAAATTCATAACTTACCCGAACCCATTTGTAGCACTGAGACGCCAGCTCGAGCGAGTGCGCAGGTTTAAGTTGAGCGCACGCACACAAAGTTGAGTGCCGCGGTCTGCCAGCGCCTCCTGCTGCTCGCTCAAGACTCTGACAAAAAAAAATTATTACACAGTTGCTGTGTCTTCACATGCTTTCATACTTAAACTCAGTTTTTTGAGTACGCAAGTGCGTTCACACTAAAAGAGTATGTGGAAATGTAGTGTACTCAATTCGCGTACTCAAACGGCCAAAAAGTCAGGTGTAGATCGATGGACACTTTCTACCCTCAACGGCCGCCATCTTAGTGACGTAGAAAAGACGTAGACGAGCCTTTCACTTTTCGCGAATCGGACAACACAACTGGTGATGGAATCCCAGGGCATGCTAACGTTAGCTTGCTAGCTAGCAAACCGTGGCACATTGATGTTTGTACCTTTGGTGGGTGTGTGTGATAAACCTTAACTGGACAAGATTTAGGTTTAAGATGTGAAGTCGGAGGACCGATGTGTTGTAAATATTCACCAAATGCAGCAGCGAGCCTATCAGCAGAAACTTTCATTTTCACGTCATTTCCGGTGAGTGCGTGATTTGAGACAGTACTACCCTGTTGAAATTTGAAGTATATAGTGTGCATAGTGTTCTACGAAGAAGTGGACTAACGGAAATATGCGGTTTGAGACAGCACATATTCATGTGCAAAGTATTTTCCTGAGGGGCGACCCAGTGGTGAGCAGTGGTTAGCACTGTCACCTCATTGCAAGAGGTTAATTGGTCACTGTCAATCACCCGCTAGGTGTGAATGTGAGTGTGAATGGTGGTCTGTCCTTCATGTACCCTGACGTTCACCCGTTGACAGCTGGCACAAACAAGACCCGTAACCAGAGCAACGGTAGGACCAGGAAATCAAATGGATGTAAAACACGTTCATTGGACCTTCTCGTGCCTTGTGGACTTCCCTAGAACGTCTGGACCTGAATGAAAAGTGTTCCTTACAAAGTTTCAGGACATTGTGGTGAGCTGAAGCTGAATCTAAATCTTCCTCCACAGCCGAAGCTGCTGTCGTACGAACTCCTCGACTTGGTTTCCTCCCATTTCAACCTCAAAGAGAAGGAATTCTTTGGACTCGCGTTTTTTGACGACAAGTACGTAGTCCTCCTTACTGCGCATGTCTGCGTTGTCGTGAGTGGATTTGGACACTTCGCTGTGCTTGTCTTTGCAGTGGGCAGTGTAAGTGGCTGCAGATGGACCGCAGAGTCCTTGAACATGACTTTTCAAAGAAGTCCGGGTCCATTGCCCTCAACTTCCTGGTCAGGTAATAGTTGAATGACGTCCATTGTAATACTGACACAAAGAACCTAATCATATGTCACGTCACAAAATACACACGTGGAACCATTGGCACCAACCCATTTTTTTTATGACGATATGAAACTATGACGACAACAGTGGAGTCGGTACTTTTCAGCAACACAGTTCCAGTAGGTTTTTGTCACAGACAGGATGGAGAGAACAAGACTGTTGGACTCCTTAGCGGCTTTCAGAAACGAAATCTCTCTTTTACCCGAGTACCTTCATTGTCCACATGAAACACCTATCACTGGTTCTAAGGCAGTGTTTCCTCACCCTGACTGTGGGTCAAAGGTCAGAGGGTGTAGTGAGCTGCTGATCACTTCAAAATATCTAGATCATGTTAAAATTCATGTTCATCTCCCTCATTCAGTGATTAAAACGTCCAATTGAATTGTGTCTGTACCCACCACATTTCAAACACCCATGTGACACCCATATGTGGAAAAATATTTCAAAATGAAAATAAAAAATACATAAAAAAGTGAGTTATGAAACAAGGTGATTTCATAAGAGGGCAATCCTTCACTTGCAAAGTTCCTTTTGTCCAGCAGGGGGCAGTCATTCATCGCTGTCTCCGGCCTTTGAAACAAATGTCCAATAAATCTCCGTTTTGAACAAATATGTTTTTTGCACTTTGTCATACACCCGTTGAGAGAAAAGTGGAAAACAACAACAACAAAGCGCCACTTTGTTGTATCATCTGGATCTAACACTTTTTTTGTTGTTTTTTTTGTTTTTTTTGCACAGGTTTTATGTAGAGAACATAACACAGCTGAAGGACATCATAACAGTGGAGTTATTCTTCCTGAATGCCAAATCTGCCGTGTACAATGTAAGTACAGTTATTTGTCTTCCTTCGTCCTCGGCAGCTCCCTGATGATTCACCGTCTGTGCAGCGCCGCAGTCACCGGCTGCAGGGCAAAGTTTTCTCCCTCAGCCGGGTGGAACGTGGAGGGGACGTGAGGATGTGGAACGTTGTGTTTATCCTCTCTGCTGTTGTTGTTGTTTGCACCACAGGGGATCATAGAAGTGGAGAGTGAGAACGTCTACAAACTAGCTGCAAATGCTTTACAGGTTCGTGCTTTTATGTTTTGTTTTGTTTTTTCAATTCTTGTCAGAAAAGGAGGTGCATGACAAAAATACAATCAAAAGATCACAAACACCCCTTATCCCAGCCCAGTACTTCCTGTCACAAGTGAACTGTACACTCACATAGATACACACACACATATGCACGCATGTATGCAAAGCCACTGACACGTGCATGTACCCATCCCAGGTTTGTGCTTTTAATACGTTCATATGCGTGTGCTGATTTAAAAAGAAAGTAAATCTTTTTTATTTTTTCGTCACCAGGAGGCTAAAGGAGACTACGCGAGGTGAGCGCGAGGACATTTGGCGGTTTAACAGTTAATAGTTCAGCAGTCAAGAATCATTGGCAGAGCGATGTGAAGCTCGACGCCGACGCACAAGAAGCTGCCGCTGCTCGGCTAATGAGTCTCACAGAGCTGACACAAGTTCCAGGGAGGATGAATGAATGAGGATACTTGCACATTTAAAAAATACCACATAAATATACAAACTGAGTGAGACGTTGTGTACGTCTTTGTTCGTTGGACTAAATTTGTTATTAAGTCCATTCGGACTTGAGCTGCATCAGTGAGTTGTGTCCATTTCCATTCAGGAGAATGTGGAAAAGTGGGAAAAAAACCCACAAGATCCTTCAATCTTATACGTGTTGTAATAGAATATATTAGTATATAAGTTTTCATTTCACGTATCATCTTATGATACATTAATGTGTCAGACAAAAGTGAAATAAATAAGTTAAAATGTGAAAAACATCTTGTGTTAACTAACTGATCCATTGATGTTCTGCTGTCTTCAGCTTCTGGACATATCAGCCGGAGGTCGGTAATAAATACTCGATCACAGACGAGTTCCTTCTGTTTTTCAGTGACGAAACCACCAGAGCGGATTTGAAGAAACTGCCGACTCTTCCCACCAAAGTCCTCAAAGAACATCCATCTCTTGCTTACTGGTACTGCAAAGGGCTGTGATGTCTCAAATATCTTGTGGTCACATATGACAAATATTTCATTTTCTGTTTTTAATGGCATCGCAGCGAGGATCGAGTTATAGAATATTACAAACAGCTGAAAGGAGTCTCCCGAGGACAGGCCGTTGTCCAGTAAGTCTCATCATCAAACATCTGAATGGATTTTCATGAACGTAGTTGAATGGCGAGGTCGTTACTCTACTCCGGTGTCCCACCGTCTCTCCTTCTTCTCCTCATCATGTGATCAATAGCTCGGTCTCACTCACCGTATCAGATTCCACTGATCTATAGAACACAGATGTTGTATCAAAACAGCTTGTGGTTTTTTTATTGAAGCTGCTCTCCTTCCAGGTATTTGACGCTGGTGGAGTCCTTGCCAACGTATGGAGTGCATTACTTTGAAGTGAAGGTAGGACTGCCGAGGGACATCCGAGGCTCTGACAGGGAACGAAGCTTCACGCTGTGCTCTGTGCCCCTCTCAGGACAAACAGGGGATCCCCTGGTGGCTCGGAATCAGCTATAAGGGCATCGGCCAGTACGACCTACAGGACAAGCTGAAACCACGCAAGGTACGAGTCTGCAGCAGATGTCGGACAAGACGGCACAGGACGAGGGTTGGAGGGTTAGGTTGGTTGGATTGCTGCTGAGTCAGCAGTGTGTGTGTGTGTATATATATGTAGAAAGAGAGAGAGATAGAATGTTTGTAAGATGCAATGTAGGACAATATAAGATAAAAAAACATATATATATCATACAATATAATATAAAGTATTTAAATAACATAAATATATGTCTGTGTATATATATAAATACTATATATATATGTACATATATATATATAATGTGCATATACACACAGAGATAGTATTGAGTATTTTTAGGGATATATTCAAAAGTTCCTGGGGGCTAATAATTTCTATATCTATATTTATATATAGCTATCTATAGCTGGATAGCTATCATGTATGTTGTAAGATACAATATAGATATAGTATGAATGGGTGAAAACAAGGGCTGCCAAAGAAAAAAGGAAGAAAAAAAATATATCACACAATACAAATAAAAGAAATCAAATATTAATTTCCCTTCAACAAAGTCTGGCTTCAGACGCTGCAGACGAGGAGGTAAAATGACTAAAAGGAATTGAGTGTGGCGTCGCTGAATTTCATCCACACAGTGTGAAACCTGCTTTTCCGGTTGCGTTGAAGTTTTAACCCGTCGTCCATAGAAACGTGTGACGGAGCTGTCGAACGCGACTGTCTGGTCTGTGACATTCTGTCACTGCGTGCGAGCTAATAAATCCACCGGCTCGTCTCCTGTCGAATGACCCTCATGACTTGATACGATCCAACACGGCTGCATTTGGAGGTTGTGCAAGCAGGAAGGAGGGAGGGAGGAGGGAAGGATTTGGGCGTTTTCGTCCTGAGAATACCTGAGGAGACAAGTCAGGAGCTGACAGGACGCAGAACCAAGTATGTGTTTGTGTTGACAGCAGAGCCAGAGGATTTACTAACTTTCAGAAAACAACCCGCCAACGTCCTTCGCGCTGGTAAGACGAGAAGATAAACTTCTTTGGAAGTATGTCGACTTTCTGCCTCGGCTCACAGTGTGATTTTCATTTCAAGGGTGTAAATTGTTTCAGATTGGACAACTGACTCGATCCTCACTCTTCCCTGTTTGTCACCCAGTGATGTGTCTGCCTGTCATTCCATTTTTTTCTGTGTTCTGTCTGTTCCCGTCTCATTCGCATCGTTTACACACACACACACACACACACACACACACAGTGAGTCACTGACTCACCCAGGCAGTTGGTGTCTGTGTGTTGCGTCCGAGCACCTGTGTGATATGGAGACGCCGGCGATGAGCCATGGAAACTGAACGTGTGCTGCGATGAGTCGACTGGTCGTCTCTGTCTCTCTCACACACACACACACACACACACACACACACACACCTGGATTGCTGCTCACTCGCCTGTAATGACAGTTCAGTCTGGGTCTTTAATAACTGTGGTTGGATACAAACACCTGCACTATTCAGTTTTTTTTCCTAGTGATAGTTTACCTGCTGTCAGTGTCACAGTGTTGCAGGTGTTGCTTTGTTTATTTGTTTGTTTTTTAGAAATTTACGTTCACACAGATTTTTAATTGTGTATTTTCTGCCTGTAGCTTTATCAGTGGAAGCAGCTGGAGAACTTGTACTTCAGAGAGAAGAAATTCGCAGTCGAAGTCAACGACCCCCACAGGTGAGATTCCACCAATATGTGACGTCTGTGTTTCTCTACCTGATGTGTCGTTTTTGTGTAAATATCTCTGTGTTCATGGAATGTGAGAAGGTCTTAGAGTTTAGGTTTAAATCGGGTAGAAGTAGGGAGCTGTTTTTGTAATTGTAATTTATGTTTGTTATTAAATATCTGGGCCCCCGATCAAAAGATCCAGACAGCTAATTTGTATTATTGCATCAAGAAGAAAAAAAAAAAGACTTTATTTGTTTAGCAGGGATATAACAAGGATAAAAGATTAAACATTAAAACAGGAAAATCTGTGAAATAACATGATGACTCATGTCAGAACAAATGTGATTGGTGAAGGATTTAAAAAACAAAAACCACAAATCGTAAGCTCTGATTTGAAATCAGTGGTCCTGTCTGAACCGTAACAGGAGAGCAGTAACCAAACGCACCTTTGGGCAGACGGGGCTGCTCATCCACACGTGGTATGCCAGCCATTCTCTCATCAAAACCATCTGGGTCATGGCCATTAGCCAGCACCAGTTCTACCTAGACAGGAAGCAAAGCAAAGTAAGTGACAGTTATCGGTTGTCAGTGAGTGGTGATGTGCACGTGTTGATCTTTGCTCCCATTTTTCTTCTTCAGGGTAAATTAGGAGGAGCTAGAAGTTTGGAGGAAATCGCCATGGAGCTCACGGAGCACGCAGGATCGAGAATAACCCGCCTGGGAGACGCAGCGCTGAAGAACAACTTAATAACAGCCAGCAATGGGAGCCTCGTATCCACAGGTCGGTTAGGGTCACGTGCACGTCGGGCTCATAGGTCGGTCAGAAGTGTTCTGTCGGTAGTGATTTGTCGGCCGTGTTCTGTCGGTAGTGTTCTGTCTGTGTTTTTTCAGAAGTAGCTAAAAACACACAGACAATAAAAAAGTCAGTCTGCAGATTTCTGGTGCCAAACTATTCCATGTCAGTAAAGAACTTTCCTGATCACAGGTTCTGCTGACTCAGAAATGAGTGAAGAGCAGAAGAAAGAGAAACTCTCTGAACTGAGGAAAAAAGAGAAGGAGATCCAAGATATTTTGGCAAAGAAAACAAAAGAGCTGAAGAAGATTTGCCTGAGAGAGGCGGTGAGACTTTGTGCTGGACTGCATTTCATATTCACAGTCACTTTTTCTGAGCGGCCACAATCATTCCGCTCCATTGGTGTGATGAAGTGTCGATGCAGCGACCAGGTGATGGTCTCTGCCTGAGCCGCAGCTCATCGAAACACGTCAGGGTTTTTTTTTTTTTTGTTCCCAGGAGCTGACGGGCAAACTGCCAAAGGAGTATCCGCTGTCGTCAGGCGAAAAACCGCCGCAGGTCAGACGACGAGTTGGCACGGCCTTCAAGTTAGACGACCTTTTCCCCTACAATGAGGTCTGTATTCCACTTGGCCGTAACCCCGTTTGTCTGTCTGTGCCGAGATGTTAAGGTTGAGATATTTCTCCTGTGAGATGAAGCTGGTATTTTATATTTATTCATTCACAACAAATGCCATGTAAAGGTTAGTACCACATGACAAAAGTACAACCAGTTCACCAGGTGCTCTGGTCTTTTTTTAAAGTTATTACTTCACATTACAAAAATAGTTATTGCTAATTCTTCTTCTGCTAAAATAAATAAAAATAAAAAAACACTGTGCTATAAATAAAAACAAAAACAGATTGCCAAACGCTAACCTCCTTAGCCTAGCTTTAACCCTACTAGCCTAGCATAGCCTTAACCGTAACCTTAACTTAACCGTTTTTGAAGGAAGGCTTTAGTTTTTAATCAGAGGAAAGAATACCCACAACGCACTGACATGGAAAATCAGTGTGTCATAGGTGACGCGACATTAGGACACCTCAGGGTAGCATCGGAGTGTAGGAACAACGGCCGTATTCAGTCGTTTTAGTGTGAACGTGCGTGAAAACTGAACTTGCTCCTCGCGGTCTGTGCAGGATCCGTTCCTGCGGAACCTGGAGAGCCGATTTGCGCTGCAGCAGAAGATCGTGGAGGCGGCCAAGAAACTGGCCAACGAGCAAGAGCTGTGTAAGACGGTGAAGAAGAAGAGGAGGAGAAACTGTCTGGATGCCATGCACAAGCTCCAGCAGATAGAAGACGAGATGAACCAGTACAGAATCAAGAAGGGCAAAAAGCCCACGCAGCGCGCCTCAGTGATCATCGCAGGTAGTGCAGAGAGTATTGACGGAGCAATCAAAACATCTGCTGTGTTCCTACAAACTTCCTTTTTCCCCAGATGAGCTCATCCGCTCCGACTGTAGCTCCTTGTCCAGTCTCCCGCTCGATGACGGTGAGTTGGGCAACGCAACTAAGTGCACTGGAATCATGTAGTCTGTGAGCTTTGTCACCTGTTGTCGGCTGCGTTTTGTTCCCAGATGACTCCGACGGTGTCGGTCAGCGGCCGCGGTCGCAGTCGGTGCAAGGTTCCCCTCAGCTGAGTCCCGTGCGCTCGATGGCAGCGGACTATGATGCGGACCGACAAGCATCTGCGCGGGACAATCACCACAACAGCAACCACAGCAGGTGAGGAGGTTTGTTGTAGGTTTTGGAATGTGACACTGATTTGATTTGGCAGAGCACAGAAGATATGCCTCGTCATGTTTGCAGCCATCATCTCATTCCTTCCTTATTTTTGATTTTTTTTTTTTCAATCATATCCTGAATACCTCACCTTTTTTTTAGATTCATTTGTGAGGGCCACAAGGCTCCACCCCCCTACCAGGTCCGCAGAGAGGTCTCCTCCGCTCTCTGTAGCCCTTATAAAACCCTCCCCAGACCTCCTAGAGAGCCACGCAGCATGCCTCCCACCCCGGTTATGACCCGAAATGCCTACAGCAGCAGCCAGCTCAGGTGTGACTACTGCTCCTTGGCATTTCCACATCTCTCATCCCTGCTTCTTTTCACATCACTTAACCTTTGATCCACGTTTCCATCCAACCTCCTCAGCCATATTCTGGCAAACGATCGATGATTTAATCTGACAAGTGGCACCTCCCTTCTCCAGGTCCGAGGGGTCACCTCATTGCTTCAGGCATCGCAGTGGAAGTCTGGAGTCGCAGCCCCGGCTTATAAAAGACGCCGACTCAGAGAAGCCCGTCTTTATCTTGTCGCCAGCGCACCGCAGCAACAGCACAGAGGTGCTGGAGGACTGCTCCTCCTACACCAGTCAGTCTAGTCTGGACTACTGCGGGCCGTCCCACTACAGCACACTGGACTCGCGAACCTCAACCATGCACCGTCTTCACAGGAAGGTCGAGGTGTACGGAAATACCGGGAGCATGCCCAACTTGGTCCAGCACCATTCTGGCTGTAGTTACACCTGTGAGACCTCAGCACACTATGCACCCAGTGCCTATTACGTCTCCGGCTACCCGTGTCCGGACATGGAGCCTTACGCCAACGGCGCCTATGGGTATGAGAATGAGGTCGAAGGCCACTACAACGTCAACCCGTCTTATCAAATGAACGGTTACCACGGACACGACAGACTAAGGCATTACAGCAGTGACCGCGCAGACGGTCTTTCCCAGAACCCCTACGCGACAGTGAGGCCGCCACGGAGCAGGGAGGTTCCCAGAAACGAGCTGGTGGCCAAGAACATACAAAAGGCCCTGGTGGCGGAGCATCTGAAAGGCTGGTACCATCGAAGCAAAGGCCACCACAGAGACGGCGGGAGGGGGATGCTGGCCGGGTATGAGTTCGACAGCGGCTCTCAGCTCAGCCTGGGCTACCAGACCATGCCAGCGGGCTTCAGCCACTCCAGCCGAACCACCTCGTTCTCATCGGGTGAGTCCTTTGCCTCGTCGTCTTCAGGTCAAACAAACTTTACTATTACAGGAAAAGTACCTTTGTATGTGGATATAGCCAGAGCCAAGAGAAAAGGCTTTGACTAGATCATACTAAAGCACGTTTCCGGCGTTATTGTGTCAAGTGTCTAAATATTGATAAGTCCAGGGAAAATCATTTCTTGCAAACATTCATGTTCAGTGTTTAGTAACTCTTTGCTGTACAGTGTCCCCACAACTTTTCTAGGCCTGGAAATCAAGATGCTTCTTGATTATTACATTATTATATTGCCGTTGCATTACTGTGTGTCGTTTTAGGTTTACATTTTAACACTGCATTTGTGATGTTAAACTGGACATTTACTGTGTAGTGACCTTCAAAAATAAGAATAACAGCACGAATGGTCCTGGACCATTTAGAGCTTTGAAAATTACCAAGAGGACTTTGAAGTGAATTCTAAATTGGATCTGGGTGTCTTCGCTTCTGTCTCCTTTTGCAGTGTCCTCAGTTGAAAGCGCTGGGAACTGGAGGAACCAGTTGGCTACCGGCCTGACGGACTACGACGCACCCAGCACTCCTCAGTACACTCATCCTGGTGCTCCTGCTTCTCAGTACAACCGCAGTCCCACGCACAACAGGTGAGAGGAGACAAGGGAGAGGTCAACGTTCCTGCTGGTATATTAAGAATGAACCTGCTTAATTTCCTCTTGTGAATAACCGACGACTTCATAGCTAACACATAGTTCGATAATGTGAATATCTTTCTTTCTCTCTTCCACACCTTCCTTCCTTCAAGTTCATGCCTTGTGATTGACGCTCATGTGTGCAGATTGTCTCCTGAACAGAACAATGTTTCGGGGTGTGACACAAATCCTAGAAAGTCTGAGTCAGTTGGCGCTGAGGCGGCAGGTACAGATGAACCATCAGACAACCGTTCTAGCACTTGAGGGTGAGAGCGAGCGGCGCCGCTTTGTGTCGTGTTGCCACACATTTTCCCATCTCCACCCGCGTATCACCTCCTCACGGCGTCTTCAGTCATAATCGTTTTCATGTTGTGGTCTCATGATATTTATTTTTTTGTGTCACTCATCGTGTTGGCATTTTCTAAAGGTTACGTGAATGACGCTGCTATGGTGGTATGACCTACAAAATGTCATTGTAGCTGAGCAGTGAAACTAAAAAGCAACAAGTTTTCTTGCTAGTCAAGGTCTCGAGACTGTTTTTTGACCAGTGATGAGCTACGTTTCATCAGATAGCACCATAAGATGTCTCATGGTCAGTGTGCAGCAATAATCCATCCCAGATTGTTGTGTGTTTGCTTCGATCAAGACTGATTCTCAAGGTTCTTTGGTGTGGTTGGTCTGGTTCCCACAACTCATTCCAATCTGCCCAAAAGACCAGAGAAAAAGAGAAAACAAACCAGAGCCGGATTTTTATCTTACTTACTAAAGACATTTCATACTATCTTTTCTTTTTTTAAGGTGCATTTCCATTTCCATGACTCAGTCATCTTTTTGTCTCAAACAGCTCAGCCACAGTCGATTTGACAGATGTTTGTGTGTCACGTTCCGTTCAGATTTCACCTCGGCGGCAGCTACATGAGCATCCACTGAAGAGGACCAAACCAAACTTTGACACAAATAAAGCCATGGCCAGCAGCACATGAGGGGGATGATGTTTGAAACAGAAACTTTTTTTCTGCCACGAGCCACATCGGAAGATGTTTTGTCCGAATGGTTTTGGCAGTCAGGGTGTTTGCTGTCCTCGTACTAACCTCTGAAACCGAGTGGTGACACTCTTGTATGACTTTCCCATGTGCCTTTGAATTGGATGAATTGTACAGGCAGGAAAGAATGTGTCAAGGATGTTGCACAACCGCGCTGACTTCAAACCCTCTTGTATATTATTTAAAAAAAGAAAAAGAAAGAAAAAGATGCAACGTTTGTTTTTACGGAACTTTACTTCGTGTTTTCACAGTAGACATAGAGGAAATATTATTTCATCACTTTCATCTCATTAAATTATGATAAAATAGTAGAAGAAAAAGGAAAATGAACTTTGCTCACAAATTTGACTTAATCATTAGTGAATTCTGTATTAGATGACTTTCTTTCATTCCTCAAACAAGTGTCAATATTGTTTATACCACATTTGTCTTTCTTAGTGCTGTACTGTGTTTTAAAGCGCATGTTGATCGCATTTTTTTCATTAAGCCTTTTTATAGCCACATAAGACCACTGCCGTGAAATGTTCACGTAGGTTCTCTCACATATTTGTACAGTCGGTGTGTTGTCATGTCGTTAGATGTTGTCATAAAGTATTTTCCACTGGGAGGAAGGATGTAAATAAATACATGTGTGACCGACAATACGCTGTGACATCATGGTTTGTTTGTTTGGTGACATTTCACTTTGTTCTTAGTGAGGTTGTTTTCTTGCAGCGGGTCAAATCCCACTGTTTTTAAATCGGTCGCCCTCTAGTGGTGGTCACCAGGTGTGTTGTCAAATAACATAACCTTTATTCACAATGTTTTGTTTTAGGTGACCATGTCTGCAGATTATCTTAACCTAACCTAACCTTGGCATGTCCCCGTTGTTTTGAGGAGACAGTTTTTTTGTCCCTAACCTAACTTTAACCTTACCGCAACCTTAACCAAGATATGCTGCCCCCTGCTGGTTGGAAGCAAAGAAGCTAAATACATTTTAGGGCCTAAAAGTATATTGAATTTGTTTTACTGAATGTCTCTGCTCTGAAAATCTTCCATCAGACGCCATGTCCTCTCCAGAACATCCACCCCGCTGCCGATGATCTGGCTTCATGTTTGTTGTGGTTCCGCTGGAGCCCTGGCCCCACCAGGCCCGTGGAAATGCTCCACCTGCCGCTGCCAGTCCCTCACTTGTCATTTGCAGCAAAGCAACTGACGTATTCGAAAGCTCCTGATGGCCCAGGCCATGAGAGAAGGGGCTGAAAAAAGACCCTTGCCTGTCCTTTAAATATCCTCCATGCTGTTCACATTTAATTTTAGATTCCACATGAGACAGGCACAGACCGCTTCGAGGTGAAATTAGTAGCCTGCCAGTTCACTCTGTCCTGTGCCACCGTTCGGACGGACATTCTCCTTCCTTTTCACGGCGTTCGAGGCAAGACGCTCGTACAAATATGTCAAACAGTAAAGATACAGAGGATCTCAATGAGGAGGACATTGATGAAGATGAACTCCTTGCTATGCTCTCACCAGAGGAGCTCAAGGAGCTCCAGAGCGAAATGGAAATTATAATCGCTCCAGATGAGCACGTTCCTGTAGGACAGAGACAGCGGGACCAGACGGACAAGCTTCCGACAGGGACGTTTGATCACAGATCCCTGGTTGATTACCTCTACTGGGAAAAAGAATCCAAACGAATGCTTGAGGAGGAAAGAGTGCCCGCTACTCTGCTGCCCAGCACGGTAAGAAAGTCACAAGTTTACAATTTATTGTTCAGCGTTTGACAGAATAGATCTGTAAGCTTGTCTTTTTTTTAATCAGAAAACGTTGAGGGATGAAGCTGAAACGACAGAGGACAAAGATGTCGAATATGTGTATGAAGTGATAGAGGAGGTGATTGTGGAAGAATCCACAGATGGTACAGAGACAGAGGAAATCATCGAGGAAATAATCGAGGAGTTTATCGAAGAAGTTGACGATGAAACAAAGGAAGAAGATGAAGAGAAGGAGGGGAAGCCTGATGAAGGTCCCGACGGACGTGTGGCTCATTCAGACAAGACAACAGAGAACACCACAGAGGACAATCGTCGTTTTTCAGACACAAAGGAGACGACAGAGCATGTAGCCACCGAACATGAGGGGAAAGAAGAAGGAAGTAAAACAACAGACTCTTTGCTTCCCAAGGAACCTCCAGAAGTTGAAACCAACGAGAAAGTCCAGCAGAAAGAGGAGAGAAAAATTAACAAACTAAAGATTCCAAAGCTGGCGCTCAATAACATAAAAATGACATCGAGACCTTCTGGAAATGAGACGAATCTGGAATCGACGCTTGACAAGATCCGCAACAACAACCCCTCCATCACTGAGGTCAACCTCAACAACATCGAAAACATTCCCAAAGAGATGCTCCTGGACTACGTCAATGCCTTGAAGAAGAACAAACGCGTAAAAACCTTCAGCATCGCAAACACAGGTGTCGATGAGAACATCGCCTTCAACCTGGCCAACATGTTGAGGGAGAACCGCAGCATCACCACGTTGAACATTGAGTCCAACTTCATCACCGGGAAGGGAATCGTCGCCATCATCCGCTGCCTGCAGTTCAACGAGACGCTCACCGAGCTGCGTTTTCACAACCAGCGGCACATGCTGGGCCACCACGCAGAGATGGAGATCTCGCGGCTTATCAAGGCCAACAACACCCTACTGAAGATGGGATACCATTTTGAACAGCCGGGGCCCCGGATGGTGGTGACCAACATCTTGACGAGGAATCTTGACCGGCAGAGGCAGCTGAGGAAGGAGGAGCAGCTGCAGCAGCAGCTGAAGGAGCAGAGGGAGGCGATGCAGATGTACGAGAACAGTCTGAACTTGCCTCCTGGTTTACTTGAGATGCTGGGATACATACCGGCCCTAGAACTCCTGCAGCAGCATGGGCTCGTCCCACCTTCATCCGACCTGAGCGCCGTCCTTCAAACACACAAGCAGACAGAACTAAACGAACCTCGGAAGCAGAGCTCTGCCGAGCAACCTACTGCTGAACCCGTAAACCCGCTGAGGGACGTCCAGCTGAAGAGGACTCCCAAGAAGCGTGACCCTTTTCTGGAGCTGGACCGGAAGAATGACGGACGTCTGGACAAGGCCAGTTTCCAGCTGAGGAAGACTCCCAGAGCGAGGGACGCAGGCCGGGAAGAGGTGACAGATGAAAGAGCCAACCTGAGTAATGTGATAAAGACTTTGAAGCCAATCCCTCGCCAACGAGTACCGCCAAAGGTTGACCTCACCCCTCGTGATGCACTCCTAAGCGAGATCAAAAGGAGCAACGTGGCCTATCTGAAATCAGTGAGTATCCACAGTATCCACCTCATACCTGTTTGATCCTCATTTTCAGAGTACGTGACAGTTTGTCAGATGTGGCGTTGAGTCATCATCAATTGTTTTGGAGTGTAAATGTGTGAGAGTTTCGTCTGTGATGATCAAACATCACATGTTCCATCCCAGAAATTCAAGATTCTTTTCCTCTGTCGCTGCAGGTGCCACTCCCGAAGGCTCTGGAATCAGTTGAAACCAGTCTCATCTGATTTCTTTACCACACTGTATGTTTAAGTTTCATTTTTATCATAATAAACATGGGAACTATGTATCGTCTCCACCTAGAAATGTATTGACTGCTTGTTTTTCTGCTGTTTTGTGGCACGAGTGGCTACAAAAGAAAGTGTAACAATTAAAGTACTGTTTTCTATCAAAATGTCTCCTCGCTCATCATTTCTCTTGTACTGCTGATTAAAACTTTGTATTAAAGCTGTTGACATTTTGCTATGAAAAAATCCCACTTTGGCTTTGGTCTTATTAATGTGCAGTCAGTCTAAATCACAAAAAGTCTTTAAAATCTGAAAACAACATTCATGTGTCTTGCTTGGCTTTAGTTTCTCTCTCTCTCTCTCTCTCTCACTCTCTCTCTCTCACACACACACACACACACACAGATAGATGCACACACCCTTGAGGGTTTAATGTTATAATTTATAGTAACTTAACTAACTTGTACTTGTAACTCAGGCCACATTTATGTATTTCACTGTGGAGAATTTGCCATTAAAAGTTGTGGGTGTGTTAAAAGCAGGAATAACCAGTAGTATTACCTAACCGAGTCATATTGTGAGCTATGATTTAGTTCAGGAAGGAAGGAGGCGTTCATCCATCTGGTGAAGAACCAAACAAAACTAAACTGGTATTTCAGATGACTGATCCTAGATAAGAAAAAGAACACAACTTATGTTTGCTTGGGTTGGTTATGGTTTGGTTAACATTTTAGGGAAGGAAAAGACGTGAAAAGGATAGAAATACTATCACATCAATGTGATGTGACATGTGAATGACATTAACTGAATCGAATGCATCAGTTATAATGATGACAAATGACGACATGGAATAAATGTCATATTGATATTGAACTGCATGAAAACTCAAAATAGATAGTTGATTTAATCTGGAAGGCTGCACGGGACGCTCTGGATGCTCTGGTGTGTCAGGCAGATACTGAGTGAATGATGTCAGCTGGTAAATCTGTCCACACCAACATCACGTAGCAACCCGTAAACACAGGCCCTCGGGGACGCAGTCAAACTGCCTCGTCTATCTGCCACCGCTGCATTTACCCAACAGTCCTCCTCGGCACGCTCTGCCGACACGGAGCGCTACCAAAACTGAACCTGTTGTAATACTTCTTCTTCAGTGTCACAATCATGAGGAAATGCCCGTCGGTGTCACTGAACACGGTGTTCAGTCTCTGCAGTGAGTCAGAGCGGACGAGTGTTTGGAAAGACGTGTTCACCCGCAGTGAAACCTCAGTCATGTGTCATCACAGCGCTTTAATCCCATCAGCCATCAGGTGTTGGCAGCGTACAGTGAGGGAGTTACCATTCAGTTTAGGGAGGGGCCGTAAACTAATGATGAGTGTTCATGGTTCCATGACATAAACTATTAGACAGTCACACTGTGGAAGGGAATTTCATTTGGCCGAGACGGGTCTGAGCCACAATTGTAAATAAGAGGAGCTGCTAATTAGAACCGAAAGGAGAGGAGAATGTTACAGACGTCAACATTTAACTTTAACTGTCAGTTAACATTCATTTCTGCCTTCACAAATACAATACTAAATCTGTTTTGTCATGGTATATGAGGATGTTTTTGTCAAGTTCCATCTTTTTTCCCCCCTGAGTTGGACAGCTTCTAACAGAACCAGACAAAAGCTCTGAAGAGGTACTGTACAACATGTAAACGCATACAGACACTAATGGTCATATCGGATATGGGAGCATTTGACATGCCAAAGCAGTCAGGAGTACATACAGGCGGACATGTCTGTGAAGGTTCTTAGTCATCCAGGTCATGGTATCTTGCTGGGTTAAATCGTAGGCAACTGGACTTCTGGTTTTCTTGAAGACGTTTCGCCACTCATCCGAGAAGCTTCTTCAGTTCTGAAGAACTGAAGTCCAGTTGCCTATGATTTAACCCAGCAAGATTCAGGCAGACAGTTGCTCGCATTTCCTGAAAATCTGCCAAAAGCCTTGTTGCATCCTACACTGTCATGATATGGACAAAGATCAACAATGAAGTTATCATTGATGTCTTTGCATCTGAGTCCCAACAAGAGACTGAGGGCCCCAGGGGTGTCCAAACCGGTCCTCGAGGGCCGCATATCCTGCAGGTTTTCCATGTCACCCTGCTCCTACACACCTGACTCAAATCAGCAGCTCGTTGTCGGACCTCTGTAGAACTTCAGAGACTGATTCAGGTGAGGTAGGAGCAGGGTGACATGGAAAACCTGCAGGATATGCGGTCCTCGAGGACCGGTTTGGACACCCCTGG
>CAAKHB010007979.1:83055-112007 GCA_901007665.1 Aeoliscus strigatus | reverse complement strand
TTTCCTGAAAATCTGCCAAAAGCCTTGTTGCATCCTACACTGTCATGATATGGACAAAGATCAACAATGAAGTTATCATTGATGTCTTTGCATCTGAGTCCCAACAAGAGACTGAGGGCCCCAGGGGTGTCCAAACCGGTACCTCACCTGAATCAGTCTCTGAAGTTCTACAGAGGTCCGACAACGAGCTGCTGATTTGAGTCAGGTGTGTAGGAGCAGGGTGACATGGAAAACCTGCAGGATATGCGGTCCTCGAGGACCGGTTTGGACACCCCTAGACAATAATCACTTCACCTCAGTAGTCAAAGCTTACAAATCTTGCTCAAAGGCGACACCTGATGGTTGAATCACAGCACATTCACAAGTCTCTTCAGTTTGACATCCCTGGCTAAAATTGTATGGAGTATTGATACTTCAGATGACTGCTGTGTCCTCTGAGGCCTGAGTTCAGTCATTTAATGATGCATATTCCTAAACATTTTGTTGCAATCATTAACTTTAAGCATATTAGTTGAGAACAACGTGGACGAGGAGGACGAAGACCAAAAAGGGGACTAAGCTGGGAAGACAATTTTGAAGTTGATTCTTGTGCAGAAACTTTCACCTTTGTTTTTTTTATTTTTAGAAAAAACAGAATTACGACAACTTCTGCACGAACATTAATGATGGACAGAATTTAGGAGTGTAGTGTTTTCTTTGTTCTGTTCCATGTGTTTGGAATTTGACATGAAAGGATTTTAGTATTTACAGTTAATACAGTTTACAGTTAATTTGGGCATCAGTGATTTGTATGTAGTGATTTGTGCAATAAAACATAAGACAAACAGCAAAAAGAAAAAAATAGAGCTCAGAGGTCATGATTCGTGAAACAGGTTGCTAATGATTTTTAAAATATATATATATATATATATATATATATATTTCACTATTAGTCACAAAGTCATGTTTTGATGATCAATGAATTTATTTATTAGGTAATGTGGGATCTGATCTCCTGCTGACACCGGCACATATACTGTAGCTTCCCGGAGTCGATGCACGCTGGGTTGACGAGTGACGTTGTTGACATTCATGCTCGACATGCGCTTGCGCGACGAGTATGAATATCAAGTGCTGATCCAGTGCGTATGCGCCGCCTCTGGCGGTCATCCGGGACTCATAGAGCCGCAGATACAGTCGTAACTCGTCGTTATCTATTGTTTCAGTCACAGATGTCATTAGTTGTACGTTGTCCGAAATGGGCCCCGGATAAAGGAAAGACAATTCCAGAAACACCTTGGACCACCGGGTTTCGAGTGCGCACGGGAGCAGAGGCCTGCGGGCGAGAAGGAGCTTAGCAGCCGGTCGGAGGAACCGAAGGAGTCGCTAGCTGGTGATGTTCTACCAGCTGGTGATGTTCTAATGTACTAGTAGTATGTATTTGGCATATGTGTGTATTTTTTCAGTGATTATGTTGTTTTTTTTTATTTTGATGACAGCTTCCCATTGCACTGATGAGGCTGGTGTACATGAATGTTGCTTTGCTAGTGTGAAGTAGTATCGGATTGTTTAGACTAGTCACGTGATTTACATCAATTCCCCCCAACTTTATTTAAAATGTCAGCGCATACAAAAACAATACAAACATGCTGGTGCAAACCCGACCGCAACGCGGAGCCAAAACAAATCATTTACAATGAATAGAAAAATACATGAGAAGGAGGGAAATGGGGAAAAGAAAACGAACATTTATCATCTTTTTAAATATGTATTTGATACTGAAGCGACTTACGGCTTCGTACGTCATCGGTCACGTGACTTGGTACGTACCAACGAAAGCTTTCGAGCAGTGTTTGCTGCTCCGACTTTGAAGCTTGTATCGGAGCAACGGTGTCAGACAGCCATCACTACCGCTGGCCATTGTGTGCTTGGAATTGACCACACAACTGAAGCCAAGTAAGAAACCCGAGCTAATGTCAGCATTTGTCTAGTACTATCCGGGAATGGGCGACAAGCGTCACGAGATGTTCTGTTGTTAGCAAACAAGTAGCCGCAGCAATCTGTTTCGTGTCAGCTAGCGTTAGCTTGGACGAAGCTAATGACATGGTCGTTAGCTGTGCATTAACGGCAGGAAACGGCGTACGTTTGAGTAACTACCACCTGCTGCCCAGTTTTGTGATAAACTGTGATAGTGTTGTTTCTGTCACGAATGTTAAGTATACGTGTTACTAGCTTGAATATGAAACTACACAGCAAACCGAGCGAACGAGCCTCTAAGAGATTTATCCTGCAATCTGCATCTGCTGCATCAAAAATACCAACGTGTACTTACTTGTAGTGTCATTGCCTCAATTCTACTTTTTCATCAGATGAGTATTCATGTATTCATTTTTTATTCCATTTTTATCCATGTTTATGGAGCGTGCTAATCCCTCACTTTTTGGAAATTTTGAAATTCTAGTAGTTAAATCAACGCCAAAGGTCATATTAACATGACCATTTGCTGGGTAAAATAAATTTAGATTTTAGTCACTGAATATTGTGAGTTAGTGAAACGTTAAACGCTGCTTTGTAAGATACAGATTATTGTTCCTAATTGCATGTTTAAATGAGCTTTGGCTTACAAGGAGCATGCCTTTCTATACTTAAGTTTATGAATGCCAGGTTTAAACACTGGTAGATCATGCACACATTGCTGCAATTGTCTCATCCTGTCCTCTGCCGTAGGTTCCCGCCCCCCTTCTACCCTTCCTGATTCTGTTCTGGGAGTGTTCCGACCAGTATCATCGCCAAGATAACCGGGCCAGGCAGGAAGAGGCACACCTCAGATCCAGACCCCGGCAGCGGTAGCGGTTCCAGCGACGGGCGGCCTGTTAGCGCCAAGTGCCTGAAGATGGACAGCAATGGTAGCAGCGGGACAGTGAGCGGTCGTGGTGGAGGCGGCCAGCATCAGAAGAGGGGAGGTGATAGAAGAGACCACAGCTCAGAACTGTCCTCCAGTTCCAGCAAGAAGAAGCAGAAGGACAGGGCCAACCAGGAGAGCAGAGAAGCCAAGAAGTCAACAGCAGCAGTGGAAGGAATGTTCACAGAGGTGAAGAAAGGTGAGTGGCGATAAAACTGTTGTTGTTGATATGTGCAGGTACATTTCCAGGATATAATATTTGTGAACGTATCATGGCCCAACCACTGCACTGATGTTGTGAAATGTTCTCTGTACATAATCCACGTACCACAGAGTGTTTCACTTTCATGTCGTTGCACAGACTGGTTTGACAGTTGGCCTTTTGCCTCTTTGCCATTATTCAGTTCCTGCTCTGCTCTGCTCGACTTGCTTTTGGCACCAGTCGTCTTACATCACAATTCTGTACCTCCTCTACGTGAGTGGTCGTGAAATGAAATTGCATGAAATTGCAGTGACTGCGTTCTGTACGGAGGGGATGAAGGACTTGCTTTGCTTCGTGACTTGTCTCAGACAAAGAAAAGCGACAAGAGAACAACAGAGACAATACTCACTTGAAATCTGATCTACTTTCTCGCTGCAGGTCACTGCGTCCAGCTCTTTGTGAATGTTCTCACCAGATACCACACACACAAACGTCTGCACTTGATTGATGGACCACAGTGTGTTTGTGGCACATTAGCCATGTTAAATGAGCATGAGTCAAGGAACAAAGAATGGTCGCTGTGTCGCTATTGGTGGTATTTATCAATGCCGTCCCTCGCTCTGTGACCAATCAGAGGCCGGCAGTTGGATAGAGTAGTGTTGGAACTGTGGAGTGGAAAAGGGAAATTTGCTACAGACATTTTGACCTGTTTTTGAAAGAAAAGCACAGTGTGAATAACACTGACCGTGTGAACTTTTACTTTGATTGACATTAAAAATGTTTCTTGTAAACTGTCGGCAGTTTGCTGCTGTGGATGACAGTAAAGGAACTGTGTCAGAGCCGGTGTTTTAAATATATCACAGCGAAGCCCATAAACACTCATCAAAACATACAAATCGAGATAAATGCGCAACACTGAACGCCACAAATCCGACAATTTATTAAAAACAATGCTCCATGGCCAACAAGTACTGCCCAGCCCTGACTTTACTAGCTAACACAAGTCGTCTTCTGTGCTCATTGAGCTGCTTTGATTCTGTGTCACGTTTGTGTGTCATGTGTTGAAACCACTGTCAGACCTCCAACAGAGCAGCTATGAGATCGGACACTAATAACCACAAGCCAAAGAACGTATGATGAAACCAGCGCACAGCGAATTGCATTATAGATTTTCATCGATCAGATGTTGCAACTCTGTCACAAACTCAAGCCTCCTCCAGGGCTTTGGCAGTGGACACTAAACCCTCTACTCCAGCTCAGTTCTTGCATTTCTTTATCTTAAGATTGACAAAAATGTAGATTTTGATGACGTAAAACCCATTTCCTAAGTTGTCCTTAGGCAGCTGTTTGACATGTTTATTTCAGGGGCTTTCACTTTCTACTTGAAGTATGCTGCTAGCTAACTTTAGCTTTCTAGAGGCGTGTCACTACGTGCACGTGTGCTCCTGAGCGCATTTTACAGTTAGCACACGTCTATTTTTAGTGAACTGCTCACACTATTTTAGGCCCGTGTTGGACTGTCCCAATATCTAATTTGGCCCAAAGATCAGTATAATCCCAATCGGGTATTGTTGTTGTTGACATAACATAGATGCTTATTCATATGTGGTGAACAGAATGTGAACATTTGTTAAACGCGAGGTTTTGAATCATTGTCAGCACGTTGTTGAACAGACAGTCAGTTTTGTGTTTGGCTTCTGTCCGACAAATATATAATGCTGAACCGTACAACCACACTCGTGCTCTTGTGTAAAAAAACATGAATGCAAACTGAGTGACAGAATATTAGACACATTTTAGGGTTTATGTATGTGTGAAATTTTGAGTAAGAACATTCACCAAGGGCCCGTCCACATGGATACGAGCTGTAGGGAAAACGCACGTTTTGGCTGAGGTAGAGTTTTAAATCATATATATGTACACAAACTCTCACCTGCTTTACTCTCCTCCAGAGGGCCTCTCGGGCCACATTTAAATTGTGTCACTATATTTAACACGACAGCAAGAAATCTGATAAACCTGACCCGGCGTGAGTCGGTGGATCAGAATAAACCTCCCGCATTACAGCCTACAGGCAGTGGGATAACACTGCCATTTTACACAGAAACCTGATCGTACACGATGTCGAATAGCTACAAAGCTCTCAATAATCTCATCAGGACCTTCATTTACAAGAATTACCACCCACCAGGTGTTCTGTCAGTAAATTGTTGGGTTTGTGACATGTTCTTCTGGTTCTGTTCTGTGAACATGTGTAGTTCCAGTGTGGATTTATGCTTCTTGATGCAGTGCCCCGCGTCTGTGAGCCGTCAGTCCTTTTTAATCATTAAACCTCGTTACGGCACCTGAAGTGTCCCATTAGACTAATTAGGCCACGTCCACACGGAAAAGAGTTCAGGTGAATCCACGAGTCTTCTATCGTCCGGACCTTCTCGTCCACATGAACCGGTGTTGAATACGATTTCATTTACATTTTTTAAACCGGGTCCCAGCGTGAACACATGTGAAGACACCGTAACACTTCTATGTGTCCAACCTAGACACAAGGACACCAGAGCCCCGCCTCTTCATCCACCTCTTCCAGCTGAATGACGATATGCAAAGTGATTTATTTACCATTTAGATCATTGACTTTCAGAAAAAAATATCTTTTTTCATTTCACTGACAAAATGAAAACCTCATGATGTGAAGAATTATCTTGTTTGCATCTGTTCCCCGACACGTGGCACACCCTATTTCATAGGGTGTGTTCTAGTTTCTGACACACTGTGCTGCATTTATATCAGTCAAATGTAATAATATTCAGAGCAGTCCCACTCTTCCATGCGTTCTTCAACCTGTTGCTCTTTTCACTCTGTTTTGTCCAGATGTGTTTGTGGACTGGAAGCAGAATGCCAGTGAAGTGATAGTCAGGCTCCGCTGCGGGGACGGGGTGCAGAGGGTCGAGGATATTAACACGGCCTTCGGCGACAGGCACTGCCACGTGTGCTTCCCAGGTATAGTACGGTCTATTGTGTACGCAAAGATGGTGGTTGACAATAATAGTTGGACATATTACAGTTGATTAGTGTGATTGAACGTGCGTGTGTGTCTGGTCTGACTTGTGTAGTTTGTCGACGCGTTTGGTTTGAGCTCCTCTGCTATGATAACGTTCTGCAGATGGACGACAGTGGAGTTGCCAGTTGCAGGAGGAAATTGAGGCCTCGTGTTGCAAAGTCCAGTTCAAGGAAAAGAGCAGTTTCCTGCAGCTCATCATGCACAAGAAGATTCCCAGTCACACCTGGCCCTCGCTGAAGGTGAGTCACACATTGGGAGAGCTGGGAAGAAGGTCAGAAAAACAGGGCCTCGCTTCAGAAAGCAGGTTTGGTAAAAACGATAATCCTCAAATAAGACTACAACTTTCCTGAAGATGACAGGTCATATTTCACGTATTAGTCCTTTACTTACCACTTTCCGGCGGCAGGTTTTGCAGATGGATGTCCGTTGCTCATCAAGACATCCAGGTGATTTTTCGTGTAGCCAAAATGGTTCCATTGAACGACTGAATACGTTTATTGGTTGAAAAAGTCCATGTGAATGCTGTCTTGTGAGATACTGTGATTAATATATATAGTTTTTTGAAATAATCGTGATTTTCATAATCAATGAATGATCCTGACTACGATTAATCCTGACATCCCTGTTCCTTATTTTAAGGTCCCTGATCAAGTGAATTCAAACATGAAACCTGTCAGGGGTTAGCGTAACTCATGAAAATACCAGTATGTATGACACACAGCTGTTTGTCTCTGCTCTGCATCAGTCCAACAAGAAGGAGAAAGACTTGGCACCAGAGATCAACAAGGAGATGCAGCCTGCTGCTCTGGAGTCGTCGGAGAATCCCATGCTGTCGTCGTCGTCACAACTTCAACCTCGGCCTCCCTCCTCTCCGCCGCGCAGTGAGTCCAGGCGCCGCAGCGGCAAACGCCACTCCAAAAACAAACAGGCCGCTCCTGACTCTGCAGGAGTCAAAGGTAGCGACGCCTCAACGACCGCAAGCAAGACAGTTGGAGGTGTTAAGGGCAGCCAGCTGCCTCAGGAGCCCACCGCCATCGCACATCTGCCTAAGAACATCAAGGAGGCTGCGTCCGCCGCTGAAGAGGACACACACTCCACGTCAGCTTGCATCCCAAAGACACAGCGACGGGACGGAGACAGCGGAGAGCGGAGACGCGTCGGCGACCAGGCTCACACACATGGATATCCTGTCGCTGCTGCTGAACTTTCCAACAAAACTCAGGTGAGCGAAGACTTCTCCTTCTTTGTTTGAGCAGGTTCTTTAGTGCTCCCAGACGGTTTGTGCCCATCACCCATTGATACTGTGGAAACTATTCACACACACTTTTCAAAATGTCTCTCTTGGTTTTAAATGCTCAGTGAAAGATGCAGCTTTATTTTTTTAGTCTCATTACGGTTGTAATGACTAATCGGTTGTAACTCCACCTGTGGAATCATCTGTGGACGTGTTGCTTCCCCATGCGTCGTTGTTATGGTCCACTGAAAGTTTTTCCTGCTGCTATCACAGAAAAGCCTCGGGCAGGTTCTTGTCACATGCCTCCTTTTTCAACTTCAGCTACACGTCGACTTAGGAGCGTAATTTTGTCATACAGGTTGTGTGGTTTCATTTCAGTTATATCATAGTCTTGGTGAATACTCTGATTGGCTGGCAGCGTTGAAACAGTTTAATGCACATGTAGTTCATCTCCAAGTTAACTTTTCACAGCCTGTTGCATAGGTGACATCAAACAGCTGTCTGTGCTAACAACAACTGGACATTTCATGAGGAAAACAAGCAAATTGGATGATTTTAACTAGCCAACGCCCTGCGTCGTGCCTTAAAACCATTTAGCACACACTCACATGTAGATTAACCCTTAGAAACTGTGGTACTGCAGTAGGGCAAAGCTGAGCAAAATGTGGTTTTTGGCTTGAACTAGAGGTGCAACTATTGATTATTTTATCCAGTATTCTACCAGATTCTAAATGAGAGACTCAAATGTGTTGATGTACATGTCATCACCGTGGTTGTCAGCTGATCACACGTCAACATTAACACGTTTCTTCGGGTTCATGTGTGTCCACCGTGGACTGGATGGACTGAAGTGGTGCTTCCGGTTCAGCTGTATCGCTGTCGTTATGTTAAAATGATCCAAACCTTTGAACCTTTCGGCCTTTTTCGGACCATCTGCTCTTCTCGTTTTGTACTTTGCCTCTGCTATGTTTTGTTAGTGTGAGCTAGTTGTCCTGTGCTGATGCTTCCGCACAGCAATCTGCGCAAGAGAATGCTGTTCTCTGAAGACTTCGGTCTCTTTCAGGTGTTAGAGAAGCGCAATCAGTCGTCTGACCCCGACCAGAGGTCAGGACCATCTACACACTGCAGAGAGAATCAACTCACAGCTCCCGCTGGCAACATTGACGCCCTCAAACCTGCTGCTTTCAACAACCAAGCAAACTCGGCTGCTGCCGATCAGGATTTGGTGCGGGACACATTTAACCAGCAGCAGCTGCACTCAAGAGGGACTGGCTCAGTGTTGTCTGTAGACATGGCTGCCAAACACGACCTTTCCCCTGGCGCGACCCAGAGGCATGGCGTGTGCGACGGAGAGGAGAAACAAGACCAGTCGAAGGAGGAGCCTCTGGAAATGAAGCAACAAGAGGGTTAGTTAACAGCCACATGCACACTAACATAAGCAGAGAAGTCCCCACTGATAACAGACAGACAGACAGATGTACTGTAGTAATACAGAGATTCACAAACGCACATGTATGTTTTTTGATCAGGAAAATAAACAACAACAAAGACACTATTTACATTATGAACATTTCTAAAAGATATGAAAGCAGGGTTAAATAAAATAAAATGGAGTGCAGCACAGTTGTGTTGACTAGCGTGTCAACTCCCCACAGCGCCAGAGCCGATGGTGAATTTAACATTTGTGAAGAACGACTCATACGAGAAGGGCACAGACCTGATGGTGGTCAATGTGTACGTGAAGGCCGTCTGCAGGGACACAGCGAAGGTCATCTTCAGGGAGCAGGACTTCACCCTCATCTTCCAGACCAGGTACTGGCTGCAGCCTTGTTAACATGCCTTTAGGCGTGAGTGATTCAGTCAGCGAGTCAGTGATGAAGACCTTCCTGTTTCCCTTCTTCCCTTCCCTTCTTCTTCTTCTTCTTTTTTTTTTCCTGACAGTGACGCAAACTTTCTGCGTCTTCACCCAGACTGTGGACCAAATACAGTCTTCAAGTGGCAAGTCAAACTGAGGTAAGCCGTCCGATGGAAACAATGAACTTCGAGCATTCAACTTGTCTGGTCATGTGCTTGACTATCACATGACTGGAATATTCCTGGAAACTGGCAAATGCGTTGCGAGGTCACTGTGATGTCATTTCCACATGCAACTACACCGAAACAACATTCGCATCAGTGTTTCCTTCCCCAGATGCAACTAGAACGCACCATTAGTTTGTAAAGGTATTGAACGTGTCCGAGGCAACAAGACACCATGTAGATTGTGACACATGTACATTTGATGTTCCTCAGGAATCTCATCCAGCCTGAGCAGTGCAGTTACTCCTTCACCCCGTCCCGTCTGGACGTCACGCTGAAGAAGAGGCACAGCCAGCGCTGGGGGGTGCTGGAGGCTCCTGCCACACAAGGTCTGCTGCCAGGCTTCTACTTGTCACAGTCTTTCAATGTGCTGAACTAACACAAAGCTCGGTGTTTCCCCTAGATTTTCACACTCATGATAAGGGCGTCATGAGCGTCTCTACCTCTGCGTCTGTCTCCCTGCGTAACTGCATTGAATCCCTTTGTCCACAACTGAAAGAGAGAGGAACGTCTTACTGCACCGACTACAACAAGATCGGCGATTTCCCATCATGTGATCAGATCCAGACCTCCCTACTGACGGCTGCTCGGCCATGTTAGGGCCTTTTCCCACCACACGGTTCCAGCGCGGCTAGACTCAGTCACCACTCGTCTTTTTTGGATTTCCACTCACAATAGAACCTTTTTTCTTACCTTCTCTATTGAGGTTTCAAGAGAGATGAGCCACTAGTAGACGTGACGCTGCAGAGTTCTGACCTCTGATTG
Source organism: Aeoliscus strigatus (assembly GCA_901007665.1). Lineage (NCBI taxonomy): Eukaryota > Metazoa > Chordata > Actinopteri > Syngnathiformes > Centriscidae > Aeoliscus > Aeoliscus strigatus. Next base: position 101,788 of record CAAKHB010007979.1, on the reverse strand, counting down.
GTCACTACAGACAGAGGGGCAACCTCCGATTGGTTACTATAGACAGTACTGTCCTCTGATTGGTCACACCAGACAGAGGGCTGTACCAAGTAGACTGAAGGTGTCTACTGAAATAGAAACTTCTGTATTCCTCGTCGCATTATGTGTTAAAACACACACGGAGTCCGTGAACGGATAGGACGTGTGTGTGATTTTTGTTTGGTTTCAAACGTTTTTTATCAGAGCTGGACGTAGCTGGACATAGAGACCAACTGCAGAGCGGAGTTCTGTGTCAGAGATCGTATCCTGCGCCGTTTCGTTCCGAAATAATTGAGAAATGGCTGCAGATATTCTCCCTTTTGACCTTCATCTTTCTAACCACAAGCTCCATTGTCCTCTGTTTAAGGTGCAGTGGGTGGCGCAAAGGTTGCTGTGGCTTCCAGCCCAGCCTGCATGGAGAAGAGCCAGCCAGGCAGCAGCCACAGCCTACCTGCCAAGGAGGAGCCTCCCAGAGTCGGGGAGGAGAAGCCAAAGGCCCCCAAGGCCGCACCCAGAGTGGAGGATGGAGGTCTAGATACTGTGGCGCCTCGTGCAGTGTCTGAACACGTCGCCATCACAAAGCCAGAGCCCGCTGTGACTGCAGTGAGTTTAGAAACCGATGTTTTATCTGCATCTACGTTTCAGTGTGTTGAAAGTGAGACAGAGTCAGATACGTAAGAGTTAATCTACGTGTTTAATGCACACTTGCGTGTTGATTCATCCGCTTTTACCATAGTCATTTGCCAAAGAAACAGAAATGGGATCATTATTTTTGTCTTGTCTTCTGCAGCCTCCCACTCGTCAACATTCTTTTCTTCTCCAAACAAATTGACAGAAATGTTAAAATCATCCATGCAGCTTGTTTTCCTTGTCAAATGTCCAGTTCTTGTTAATGCTGACAGCTGTTTTAATGTCGCCATAGTAACAGGTTGTGATGGATATTAATAAACAACATATCAGAACAACACCAACAATGAGAACAAGGTTTAAGAACAATTGTCTCATATGTTGCCGTAGCCAAAGCCCACCTGTATGGTGCAGCCCATGACCCATGCACCCCCTGCCAGCAATGAGCGCCTTGAGGAAGAGGAGGAGAAGAAGGTCTGCCTGCCTGGTTTCACAGGGTTGGTCAACCTCGGCAACACCTGCTTCATGAACAGTGTCATCCAGTGCCTGTCCAACACCAGAGAACTCAGGGATTACTTCCACGGTAATGTGTGTGGGTGTTTAGATGAAATGAGTGGTGTGTGATAATGCATATTTGGGTATCTTTCCGATACCAAGTAAATACAGGGCAAGTATCATTGATACCGATACGTTTGTATAATTAAGGTGAATGCATCATCCAATTGCTGAGTATAAACATTTTTAAATGTTTTTGTGATGTTTCCTCTTGTGTTACTAAATAGCTAGGAACAAATTAGGACAAAGTTCATGGGTAAATAAAAAATACTGAACTATCAAGATTTTTTTTTTTTCAGGACAACAACAATAGAACACGAACAAAACAATTTGTCCTCATACATCATCAAGTCTGGATTTTTAAAAAGAATACAAAATCAAGGGGACAAATAATCAAATAATACAATACTTTCTAACACTTCTTTTTTGTTTAAAAAAAATAAATGAATAAAATTCCTAAAACGCTCATCAATGCACATGCACATGTGCATTTCAGATGAATATCATGTATTATTTGACAGGTGGGTGGGGTGGCCAAAAACTTGGCCTGTACCGTCCCATGCCACCCCCTGGGGGGCACCCTTGCTGTGTGGTTACAGGTTTTTGCTCCTTACAGGCTTTTTACAAATGATAAGTGTGTGCCAGCTGGTCCGCACTGAAACAGAAAGCTGAAGACACCCTGCTGTCCCACCAGTAAGGTGTCCAGCTGTGGGGCAGTTTTTTCTTACCGCCCTTCTCTCCACAATCACCTCCAGGGGCTCCAGATCTGCCAACAGCACAGAGCCAGCTAATCGCTATCTATCTAAACGCACATGCATCACTTCTGTCCTGCAGATCGAGCATTTGAGGCAGAGATCAACTGCAATAATCCGCTGGGAACCGGAGGCCGACTCGCCATCAGCTTTGCGGTGCTGCTCAGGGCCCTGTGGAAAGGGACCCACCACGCGTTCCAGCCATCGAAGCTGAAGGTACACACGCTGCTAATGTCTCCACGGGTGATAAATCAACTTGGATCAAACACCTGAGCCCCCCCCCACCCCGTTCCCTCATCACAGGCCATAGTGGCGAGTAAAGCCAGTCAGTTCACGGGATACGCGCAGCACGACGCCCAGGAGTTCATGGCGTTCCTGCTTGACGGCTTCCACGAGGACTTGAACCGTATTCAGAATAAACCGTACACGGAGACGGTGGACTCTGACGGGCGTCTGGATGAGGTAGGCGTTGTGACATGAGCTCACGCCTCCGTTAGAGCGTTGGCCTGATGGCGTTGTGTCTGCTGGAACAGGTGGTGGCAGAGGAGGCGTGGCAGAGGCACAAGATGAGAAATGATTCCTTTGTGGTGGATCTGTTTCAAGGCCAGTTCAAATCCAAGCTTGTGTGCCCCACGTGTTCCAAGGTAAAGGGCAGAGTTTGTTTTACACATGAAGGTGGATGAAAACCAGACTGACCCTTTTTCACCTTCTGCTTCAGGTCTCCATAACCTTTGACCCCTTCCTCTACCTGCCCGTCCCTTTGCCCCAGAAGCAAAAGGTGCTCTCAGTTTACTACTTTGCAAAGGAACCTCATAAAAAGCCAGTGAAGGTGAGATGAAGTCGAACGGAAGGTTTTCAGCAATTTATCTTCTTTGCTCACATGTGTCTTTCTTACTTCTGTGTCAGTTTTTGGTGAGTGTGAGCAAGGAGAACTCCAGCACCGCTGAGGTCCTTGAATCCATCTCCAGGAGCGTGAGGGTCAAACCAGAGAACCTCAGACTGGCAGAGGTCAGATACTTTTACCTGTTCGGTGTTTTAAACTTTGACAGATTGATTCATGCCGCCCCCCCGCCCTCTCAGGTGGGTAGAAACTGCTTCCAGCGCATGTTCCTGCCATCCCACTCTCTGGACACCGTGTCCTCCTCGGACATGTTGTTCTGCTTTGAGGTGCTTTCCAAAGATCTGGCCAAAGAAAGAGTGTTTGTGCTCCAAGTCCAACAGGTAATATTTGATCCCACCTTTCTGTAAATTGCTCCACCATATATTAAACGTGTTTATTGTCCCTGTTTTGACTGCAGAGACTCCAGGTTCCCAACATCCCCATCTCAAAGTGTTCCGCCTGCTTGAAGCCTCCAGTGTCTGAGGATGACAAGCTGAGGCGCTGCACTCGCTGCTATCGCGTGGGCTACTGCAATCAGTAAGAGCGTTACCCCGAGATCACATGAGATGGAATCATGACATTTCTCGTTGAAGTGAAAAGCTGTCTTACAGTGAAAGTGAAATAATAAACGGCAACAGAGTGACAGGCAAAACACAGACCATATGTAAGCAGGGATGTGGGTGGCGGTACTAGAAAATACAACACAACCCAGTGAATCCGGTCAATCAGCAGATTTTCAAAATAAAACTCTGTGTGTGCGCGTGCGTGCGCGACAAGGAAAGATTTATCCAAGAAGTGGAGAAGCACAGTATCATAGTTGATACCTTACTAACGTTTTGAAGTCTTAATAAATGACCATTAAGAGGGTTGTTTATCCATGATTGAATCCAAAAGAAGATGGAGGGTGAATGTGTTCTGGTGGAAGCTGATGAAGCATCAGTCAATATCTCATCTCGTCTGGTGAGCTGAGCGTAGTTTGTTGATGAAACTGTTGCTTCCCCTCCACCAGAATGTGTCAGAGGAGCCACTGGCCGAGTCACAAGAGTCTGTGTCGACCGAACACAGAGAATGTGGGTCTGCCCTTCCTGGTCAGCGTGCCGGAGTCCCGACTCTCCTACTCACGTCTCACCCAGCTGCTGCAGGGATACTCCAGGTACTCCTCCTGATGCTCGTTCTCTCTCTCGCCAGCTTGTAGTTGAATGTGTATTTGTACAAAGAGGAACTCGTTTACTCGCTACGACGTCAGACAGGACGACATCAGTGAGCTTGTTCCTCTGTGTGCAGGTTTTCTGTCGACGTGTTCCAGCCTCCGTTCCAGTCGGGCAGGACATCCCCTGAAATGCCCCAGTGCCGAGGAGACCTGGCCCTAGCGCCCACAGGCTCCTCCCAGAGCCCCGGCGCTGAGGATGAAACTGTGTTTGGCACCCGGATCGGAGGAGCTGCTAACTCGGAGCAAGAGAGCCACTTGGCGACGGCCGACGCGCAGGCGGCGTCCGCTCAGCTCTCAGCCCTCCACTCGGGGGGGGCAGCGTTCTCCCACACGTCACTCTCCACCACACAGACGACGGACTCTGGATTCTCTGAGTCCGTCTCCTCCACGTCCTGCTGCTCTCTGGACCCCCACGCTGAGAAGGAAACGTCCTGTGAGAAGGCAGTGCGGCCAGAAGGTGACACGCTGACGACGCTTCAGCGGACTTGTTTGCTCGTGCGTTCCCTCACTCGTCTCTTCTGCTCCCAGCTGCAGTTACCGGGTACCAACAGCCAAACGAAGCAGCAGCGGGTCACGCCAGTCAGTTCTACATAGCTCTGCTGGATTCCAACAACAAGGAGCAACGGCTGGATGAGAAAGGTGGAGTTTCTGTAGACACTTGTCAGAAAGATCAGGACTGTATTTGATTGCAGTCTTATTAAATCCGTTTTTCTCAAATTGTGGTCCTCGGATCACTGACACAACCATGAGTAAAGTGTGTTTTTGTGGAACATTCAAAAACTCGCAAACATTTCCTTGAGCTCCCTCTCCCAGAGAAAACTGTCAAGCTAACATTTATCCAGGAGCAAGCCTGCAGGTAAAATCATCCGGTATGGGTGTCTGAAGACGAAAGTGGAAAAAAAGAAAATATTCAGACCCCCAGCGATTGGTGACAGTGGCTACTGATTATAACATGTATGACGTGAGTTTATCTAGCTTGTTTGTGTGAGGTTTTTTTTGGAGGGGATAAGTTATCCTTGGTCTGAAACAGTTTGAGAGACGCTGTATTTAAGAGTCTGTAGAAGTTTCAGCAAAAGGCAGTGCAAGGTGCTTTACGACAGGAAATGCCCCCATGAGGGAAATACAACCAACGGAAATAAAATTGAAAGCTTCTTTCCTACTATTGAAACAAATCGTACCTGTCGTTCCTCCCTCCCCAGACGATGTGCTGGCAGACCTCCCGGAGGAGGCGACCCTGGAGCTGGTATGGAAGAACAACGAGCGTCTGAAGGAGTACGTCCTGGTCAATTCCAAGGAGTTAGAGCACAACGAGGATCCGGGTTCTCTGGGCGAGACGGCCAGAGCGGGACACTTCACCCTGGAGCAGTGCCTCAACCTCTTCACCAGGCCAGAGGTGCTGGCGCCAGAGGAGGCGTGGTAGGAAATAAACTTTTAATATGTTTGAGGTTTGAGGTTCAGTGGAGTGTGTCCACATCACCACGGAGACTCGTTGTTGTGTAAACACACGTTCTCCATCGTTCTGTCCGATCATCCAGATGGACCCTGGGAAAAGACTTTTTTTCAGACCTGGTCTCGGGTGGGGAAAAAAAAAGAAATTCTGAACTTCTCCGCTCTCGTCTGGACGATGAATCGACATACTTTGTGGATCAATGTGTCATCGTCCCGCCCTCCACTCTGACCTTTGACCTCTTCCCCCTGACGTCTCATAACAACAACGTTCATTCTGCAGCACACACTGTTCAGTTCAAAAACATGGTTTTCTTTTTGTGCGTCTTGTCTGTCTCGTTTTCAGTGTTTTTCTTAGTTTTCTGCGACTGAAAGTGTGTGGATCTTGTTACAGCAGTAACTACACCAAGATCACCATCATTTTCTGGTGACTTTTCCGGTCAGAAATCACAATTTGCTCGGCTAACATGGAATCGCCGCTCTGAGACCTGTGTTTTCTTCATTTACTTCAGGTGACATTGAATCAAAAGTGAGTGGATCTTGTTACCATAGTAACTCCAACATCAGCATCATTTTCTCCCACTTTTTTTGGTCAAAAATCACATTTTCTTGGTTCTAGTTGCTCGGCAGACAAGGGAGTTAAGCGCCGCCATCTGTTTTTGGTGAATTTCTGTGCCACCTACAGGCCTGGGGGATGAACTAAAGCCTGTCCAATTGTTTCCAATGCATCCGTTTGGATGAAAATATTCTTGATACGATGACAGGGAAACATGTTTTTTGGTCCATGTGGGCGTGGCCTCACACACTGTGTATGCTTCCAGGTATTGTCCAAAGTGCCAGCAGCACCGTGAGGCTTCCAAACAGCTGCTGCTCTGGCGTCTTCCCAACGTCTTGATCATCCAACTCAAGCGCTTCTCCTTCAGGAGCTTCATCTGGAGGGACAAGATCAACGACATGGTTGACTTTCCTGTCAGGTAAACATCCACCTCTTCTGGAACGATCCATTTGGAATTTTAGACCCACCTGGGAGCCACTTGTACGGCTTCTTTATCCAGAACTCTGTCATCTCACCCTCCAGGAATCTGGATCTGAGTAAGTTCTGTATTGGACAGAAGGACGAGATGCAACACCCCCCTATCTACGACTTGTACGCGGTCATCAACCACTACGGCGGAATGATTGGTGGTCACTACACGGCTTACGCTCGCCTGCCGAGTGACAAAAACAGCCAGCGCAGTGATGTTGGTGAGTCAGTCAGTCAGTGTTAATTCTGATTTGGTCTTTGGAATGACACACGTATTTTCTTCTAAGTCAAGTCTTATTGTCGACTAAATGTGTCTTCAGAACATCTGGTCAGTGGAATTACCCATCAGTCTGTTAGTGGAACGTTATTAGTATTTGTGAATATCTAATACAGACACAGATGTAACTGTTGTAATACAGAACATGTACTTTGTTTTATTCTTCCGAACATGACCATGGCATTTTCACAAAAGATGATCTCACATCAATATATACAAAAATTTACATGCTCACATGAAGTATAGTATTATTGAAATATATACACTACTAACAAAGTTTGGGATGTTTGGCTTGCCTGGAACATGTAAAAAGTTCATGCTAAGTGATATCATTGTATGAAAGTACAACATTTAAGTAGAAAAAATACCACAATAAACTTGTGAATGTTATAATGCATTTTAGGTTTTCCTGAACTTTCACCCGAAAGCTGAATATCCCTAACTTTTTGTGAGTAGTGTATATATTTGTTTATGTATATATATGTGTGTACATATATAACATTTATTTCTCCCACTGTGTGTGCAAAATCAGAAACATTGAGGAAAAAGTGCAATTTTCAAAAATAAGAAAACATTGGCTGTGATGCTATTGCACATCTGATGTCAGATGTCAGTCCTTTGTCCCAGACGTTACTCAGACATTTCTGTTGTTGAGACATGCTGATCAGCGTGTTTCTCAAGAGCTAGGTCAAACTGAAGCTGAAATGAGGAACGAAATCCAACTAAATATGATGCAGACAACCTAATTTGTGAAAAAGTCCTGCAAACTGCAAAGTTTGGAATGAATCTTCTGCTTCCACATAGATCAACCTATCCTGAAGAGATCACCCTGATTGGATGTCTTCCCAACTTCTCCCACAAAGTGTAGTTCTGATTGGATCTCTTCTCCATTAGTCCCGCCCCCCCATATTTTCATCTTCTTTCATTCATTGACTAAAGTGTCAGACATGAAGATGGTGATGAAATATAACTGAGTATTTATTAAGTTTTGGTACATTCACAGGTATTTTTCTTCCTAGTCTAACAAAGTTTACACTAGTGTTTAGTTGTTAGTTTTGCTGGTGTCACCAACCTCTCCCCCCCCACAGGCTGGCGTCTGTTTGATGACAGCACCGTAACAATGGTGGATGAGAGCCAGGTGGTGACGCGGTACGCTTACGTCCTGTTCTACCGCCGGCGGAACTCCCCCGTGGAGAGGCCGCCGCGTTTCCTGCAGCCCATGGGAGCAGAGTCGCCCACAGTGATGGGAGCCGCCGCCAGTCAGGTGAGGGCTCACCTGAGGTGGTGTTCAGGAAAGCTCATCCTGCAACACACACACACACCAACACCGGCCTGAGTTCATCTCCTTCAGCAGCATCACTCCGACATCTCATGTGATCAGTCATGTTGTTCTTCCACTCTACAGTTCCAGCTTGACTCATGATGTTACCTCTGCCAAAGGAGGATTTGTTCTCCTTTTGTCTGTCTGTCTGTTTGAAAAATAACTCCAAAAGTTGTTAACTGATTTGAATGAAATGGACCGGGACCAGATGATGAAACGTTGGTGGTGTTCTGGAACCATCTGGATCCAGGAATCCGTTGAAGTATTCTTCCTCATTTTCAGCATCTGTGTCTAGAACACCACAATAGCAGCAGTGGACTGTCTCTGTGGACCAGTGGTTAGTGGGTCTGTCTGTTAACCCAAAGGTTGGGGGTTGGAGCCCACCCGGGGACGGAGGGTTGGTTTTGCTTTTACTATTGAAAGAAAATGAAGGACACAGAGTAGCTCGGCCACACTTTTGATTCATTTGGAGGACAACCTTGGGGTTTTAGCATGAAATGCTAATTATTTCTGCTAAACTGACTGAAGGCTGCTGCTGCAGCTGTTGACGCCTGTGTTGACATCCAGAGCTAGTTGGTTTTGTTGGTCACAGCCTCAACCTGAGCCGTGGAGGACCGTGTGTATCGGTGACATCGTCTTATGTCCTCTGAACATTTTCACATTCACAAGCCCCACAGACATTCACCGGGGGGCGGGGCATTCAGCCTGACGTCTTTTCTCTGGAGACGGCAGTCCGTTGATGCAGGTCAACTGCAGATCCCCCAGTTGAATTCACAGAATGTTGTAGACATTACAGAAACAGTGACGCTGTTGTTATGAACCGTAGCTGAGATAAAAGTGTGGAATCATGATGCCAGTGTTTGTTAGACTACGCCATTTCCTAGAAGCTGACACCGGTTTCCGCCAATCGCAGGCCTCTCTGATATGGCGGGAACTGGTGGAGGAAGAGGAAGGGCTGGACCCTGGTGGACTGCTCCGCTCTGGGCTGCGGAGGCGACAAACGCAGAGGAACAGAGAGGAAGAAGACAGAAGAACAGAAGGGCGACGCCTTCGCAGGCGGAGGATGTCGGGTTATCCCGACGACGACTGTGTGCGATATTTTGTACTGGGCACCCTGGTGACCGTGTTCGCCCTGTTGGTCAACCTGTTCTACCGTCTTTCCAACTGGACCTGAGCAGCAGCTGGTCGGTTCTTGGCAGTCGGTCGTATCGGCCGCGGCCCGTCTGGAGTTTGATGTTGTCCAGACAGAGATTAAACCCTCAGTGCTGGCTGCAGCACGGCACACATGGAACTGCAGCGAAGTCACAGGAATCAGTGGTTTCAAAAATATTCTAACTACAGAAAGTCGACCTTTAGTCCGATGCTTGAATGTGATAACGAGGCTTTGGGTTAAATAACAGCACGTTTGGTTTCACGCTACAAATTCCTTCGATACAAACTGTGTGAATCTGCTCAGTGGAGATTCACTTTAAATGTCCCATCAGGAGGTTTTTGTTTCTGTGACCTTTTTGTTTTCAGACCATTTTTCTTCATTTTTTTTTTTCCTGAAATAAGTCAAAGTATGTTTTTGTTTTCACATTTTCAGGTGTGATCAGCATGTCCATGTAAAATCCAACCGATGGTTCAGTCCTTCCACCTCTGAGGTGGAACCCAACATGTGTGTGTGATTGTATGTGTGTGCACGTGCGTCTCAGGGAAACCTCAGTGCTCTTCTGGGTTTAGGACGGTTCGGCTCAAACTCAGTCCACTGACACGTTGGCAGCCATCAAGTTTTTGAGTTTGACGAGTCACTAACCCGTCCGAAGGTTGAAAACACATGTTCTGTTGTCCGATTCCTGGTGTCAGTGTCGAGAGTCACGACCCGTGTTGGGAACTTAGTTTCATCTCTCTACATTGTCACCTCCGTCCAGATGTCGTGTACTTCTTTTGGAAATAAATCCACATTTTCTACTTTTATTTGCATGATGTCAGTGTGATTTATTCTCACTGCAACTTATTTTACAGGCTTCTAGCCAGTCACTGTTCAGGACAGACCTGGACCCCGACGGACCGCCCACGTTGAACCCAGAGGTGCCGTCTGTCCTCTTCACCCACTCCGGAGAATGTGCAGCATCATCATACAGCAACATGGAGGAAGTGGACTAATCAACGGCAGGAGTGACGGAGTGGTGACGACAGCTTTTGATCATCAGCTCGTCGCTGCCCAATTATCACAGGACTCCCTCAGATGTCCACATAAAGGTGCAGTGTGTAGCCGTGGAGGTGGTATTTATGTACTTCACATACACTTAATTAGTACTAACGAGACACCGTATGCTCACGAATACACTTGAACCTAATCAAAGTAGGTGAATTTGGACGGACGCTTACATCTGTAACCTCTGAGCAGCAGAGTTCAGCCCAACAAACTTCCCACACAAACAAACAAACGCAGCCTGTGTTCAGGGTCAAACCAGCGACCTCAGCACCGGGTGGGACCAGCACCGCCCCATCAGCCTATCGGGTCCTTTTGGGCTTTTGAGCGAAGTATGTTGTTAGACGTGCAAACCTTGTCTTGTTTGCCTTTTGAGATTTTTTTTTTTTTGTGGCAGGATCTGAATTGTAGCGAATCGCTTTTGAGGGACGTCGACCTACTTTTTCCTAGGAGCAGCTGTTTCCTGTTTGTGTCGTCACTTCTGCTGCTTCAAGCCTTTTTTATATTCGTTAAGACACATGACCCTGTGGATGAGATCATCAGAGGTTTTGAAATGTGCATGACTGCATGTTCAGGTTGGCAGCTGGTTGTAAACATCTGCTACATGTCATATTTGTGTTCTGTGGATTGTGTGGTCTCACCCCTCCCTCCTTTATTATGGACTGTGTATATTCAGTTGGGATCATTAAGGATGATGGTGGGGATACATATAAATGATTAATATAAATAAAAAACAATTTCGCTGACTGCATTTTTTTTTCTTAGGTAGAACTGAATTTTGTAGATTCATTTTACCATGTTTTTTTTTTCATTAAAAACAAAACCATGATGACAGAAATTATTCATTTCAGTCACTTAATGTACTTTGAGTTTATAAATACTGGAAACATTCTTAGAGAACTCCACCAATACATGTGTGTTTGCAAACCTGTTTCTCTTCAACATCTCGGGAGTATCATCACCCTTCCTCAGTGATGATGATGTCATCCACTATTCCCAACCTGACATCTTCCTTCCCGCTTCATCAAACATGACAAAGTGAAACACAGAAATCATGAAATTTGTGTCAGTCGACTTCAGGTGACCGGCGCAAACCATCAACTTTTAGACTCCTGCTCACTTGTGGCTTTCCGTTACCATGGAAACGGTAGTTTGAAACACCAACGGCACAGATTACGTGACGCGGAGAGGTAAAACTTCAGTTTCTATTAGATAACAAGTCCCTGGGCTCTTGGATCCCATCTTGAAAGAATAGGGGTTACGGTGAGTTTTGGCGGAGCGGTTCTGAGCGTCTGTCAAAATCAGCGGATTCATCTCTGTGCCTGAAACTGTCGACAGGAATGTGTCTGCGGATGCGTGATGGCAAGTGACCGGAAAAACGTTATTTTTGAGCTACTCAAGAGTCGTCGGGAGGAAGGACAACTGGAAACACAGCTGAAGGAACGCAAACAGGTGACGTTCACGCAGCCAGACAGCAGCAGGTGACGTCGTTTGTTCACGCAGCTAGCTAGCTAGCAACTAGCTAGCAGCAGGGGACGTCGTTTGTTCACGCAGCAGGTGGCAGCCATCTATGTCGGTCAGCAGTTCTTCATGCTATGTCCTTAGCGTAGCTGTCGTCTGCTGTGTGTTTCCAAGCAGAAGTTGGAGAGTTTGCAACCGCGCGAAGATGAGTTGCTCAGGGAAACTAAACGAGCCAGAGAGTTCTTTTCGACCTTTGACCTGTATCTTCAGGTAACCTCACGCACTTCATAAGAATTGTGTTCCACCAGAGCTTCAAATGTGTGTGTGTGGTCATTTTTTGTAGAACAGAACTAATGAATATTTTTTATAAAACGTCATAGTAAATCATGTAATCCGTGCTATCACGGTCTCACTTCAAACAGGTGATGAGCAGTGTTCTTTGGGGGGGGGGGCAAGTAGAGTTAAAACCAGATGTGTGAAATTCAACACAGATTGGACAACTCTGAATTTACAGATCCACCTAAACCTTTGTGGCTGCTTTATTTGAACTGTTGAACACATTTAAAAGGGATTTTGGACTGGGAACAGCTGCATATGATTTTGTGTGGGTGTTAAATGTTGTGTTGTGTGTGCCACACTTAGTCCTGGATAAATAAAATTGGAATAGAATAAAAATAGTCGTGGAAAGATAAACAGCAAACTTGTTCCCAGCAATATAGATTATCATAGAAATAGAATATACAATGTCTACTGAAAGTAAGAAACATTACCTCTTTCATTTCATTTCCAAATTTGAGTCTGGATGTGGATCCAGCTAAATCTCCAAACCAGTCTCTCGTCCATGTGAAGGATGGAAGAGCTGATTACGCTGTTGAGAAGGTGAGGAAAGAGGTGACGGCGAAGGAAGCAGAGATCGAGAGGCTGAAGGAGGAGTGTGCTGAACTGAAGGAGAGGAAACAGAAGCTGTGGCAGCGGGTGCAGAGAAACTCTGTGTATGTGGACTACATGCAGGAGGTGCAGAATATGACCAAGGTGCTGCAAGGATTTCAACATGGAAATGAGTACATTTCAAAAAATGTTCTGAATATAGACTTCAGCATGATAGTTAAGATGTGTGCCTTTGTATTAACACAAATGTGCGTGTCACAGTTTGACGATGTGCAGGTTCTCACGGATCATTTCCAGAGTCTCCTACACCTCAGGGGCCATCTCTGTCAGAAGGAGAATGAAACGGAGGAGCAGGTTAGTGGACAGAGCAAAGCACAGCTGATGTTGGAGGACCAGCATCATTTGTTGCTGCTGCGCAAGAACAACCATCTTGCTAATCTCCAGTTGGATCTGGAGAAGATGCACTCTGAGGCTGAATTATGGGTACCTGAATTGTTTTATTTTTATTTTTCATTTTCTGAGGATTGGCATGATATCCTGTTTGAACCGGTTGTCTCTGTCACACAGAGAACAAAGTGGAACCACATTCAGGAAACCGCAGCAAAGAAAACACTCGTCCTGGGCCAGATTAAGATGGCAGCCCTTAATCTCTATGAGGTGATAGGTGGGAAGGTCGGAGAGAAAGGTGTGCCAGTGAACGACACAGAGAGACAGCTGGACAAGGTTTGCACCGGGACAGCAGTGATGGTGACTAAGAACTACAGGAAGTGATGGCTTCTTTTCATTTCCTTTGCAGATAAAGATTTTCATTGAGGACCATGATGACATAGTGAAACAACATCATGCTACATTGCAACCACATAATGATGGAGCCACGCCCCCGAATCACACCTTAACTCACCATGAAAGTTATGAACATATTTCCCTTGAAAGAAAAAGTGTCAATCTTAACTTATAGTGATTTGTTAATTTAAACCTTTGCACCGAGCCTGTTTGGTGACATCCACGATAAGGGGAAAGTAAACATTCACTATATCATGTTTGACATTGTCTGTTGTTAGGACTACAGGGATTAATAAAGTTTTTTTTAAAAGCCCTGTAAATCTGTAATTATTTTGTCCTGCAAACGCTCGAACAGTAAAGTGATTTCCACTCAGAAATTAATATTTTTTCTGAGTCTTAAACAACTGCAATAGTGTAATATAGAAACAAAAGGCTGCACTCTGCCATGTAACCGCTAGATGTCACTGTCAGATGTCACTCGTCTGCCGGAGCGCTCTGTGACTGTAAACAGGTAAAAAAAGAAAGTTAAAAGGTAATACTGTGGGTAGAAAACAATACCTTGAAAATATTTAAAACTGTGAGTGTTTAAACATATTTATAAAATCGATGTATATTTGATGAACAAATACAGTGTTGAGACCATCAAATATAGCTAGCTAGCGAGCGTCATCGGCCTTCAGCTGTTCATGAAGTCGGCAGCCGTCGGAAACTAAGTCAAAACTCAAGATATATTTCACTTTTGGTAGACCAAGTCAACTAATTACAATTTACATATCAATTGGGTTATTTAACAACTCGTTATTGACGGTATATTCAATTAGTTCACTCTGCTGGGCGTGTTAGCCACCCAGTGTCCCTTAAGCTAACTCACTCGCTAGCATAAACTTCCCGGGTATCTTTTAACGAGTCATTTAGTAGTATATCCGTTTTGTGATGATTTATTCAAGATAACCTTTGTATTTATTATTATTATTATTATTATTATTATTATTATTATTATTATTATTATCATAACTATGGTGTTTATTTAACCATGTTAATTTCCTTCTCCCTCCCGTCTGTGGTGAAGGATGTCCTCTGTACCTGCAGGTGCCAGAACCTTTGTCATGGTCATGCCTCCTGTCGTGACTGTCGATGACATCCACCTGTCCACACCCACTGACGGCCACGGTGAAGCAGAAGAAAAGACTCCAACCTCTACTGAGGTGCCAGATTTCGTGCTGGCCAGACTTAGAGATTTAAACAGTGCGTCTGAGTCCGTTGTTGGCAAAGGCCAAAATTTGTCACTCAAATCCTCAACACCTGCCAGAGTTTGCTTGGAGAACAGGTTCAACATCATATCTATGGACACCCAGAGACAGAAGATGGCAGCTCCGAACATGTAGGTTTGAAATGATGTTTCCTTCTTGTATTGTCATTCAGTCTTCAGATGTGTCCCGTTCTTGTTTTTTTCAGTTTTGCGACGGCTCGACAGTCCACTGAGGCCAAAGAGGGAGTTGGACACCTTCTAAGTCAGAAGTGGATGAAAACGAATACTTTTGAGGTTACCAGCCCCTGTGGAAGCGGATGTCGCCATTCAGAAAAATGCCAAGTTACAACTTTTAATCGTTAACAATACTTTCATCTTGTTTCTGTGGAAATCCCAGGTGATTGGCCACTTTCCTCATACCACTAACCCAAACGCGTGTCCAGGTTTAACTCCTCTGACTCACAGTCCAAGTAGCAGCACCTTGATGGGTAGCCCAAGTAATAATGATTTTGTATTTCTGATTTTCACATTACTTTTTAGTTGTTGTCGGGTGAGGCAAGTGTAAGGTTTCCTGATTTTCCACAGGCTCCAAACCTGGCAGTAGCCACAGCTCCCAACAGAGGAAGGACGATGCGGCCGCCAAGTCGAGAGGCGGCGGCTGCAGACCCTTGTTGTCGTTGAGTCAGCGGAGGCAAAGGCACAACATCAAAGAGAGGGAACGCAGGTGAGGTGGTGTTTTTGTCTGTTCGTAAAATAACTCCAAAAGTTCTGAATGTTTTTGGACTTTTTTTTTAATATAAAAAAAAAGTAAAAATTGATATCAGAGGTCATGATTTGATGATCAATGAATTTATTAGAGGATATCAATGAATGGAGGACGATGATGTTGAGTTGAAATGATCTGATTGGACGAGGTCTGAGCCCTATAAATGATCTTCCAGTTTGTCTGTGTGGTTCCTATATATAAGTTCCATTTTTCAATGCAGTGACTGTGGCCTCTTCATGACATAGTATTTCTACTTCTGTTAAGAACATTGTAATACAGTATAGTGTGAGGAAGATGTTCCAGAAAACAGTGTGTGAGTTTGTGTGTGTTGTGTTGCAGGAAGAAGATTCGCTGGTTTTGTGATGAGCTGAACATGCTGGTGCCGTTCTGTGACTCAGACACAGACAAAGTCAGCACCCTGCGGTGGACCACGACCTTCTTGAGATACATCAACAATAAGCATGGAGACACACTGAAACAGGTGAGTTTGTGGTTGTCATGACAATAAAAAAACAACTCGGCCAGCAGGTTGATTTGTTACAGGAGACCAGGGGCTGCAGGAAAGGACCAAAACCATAATTTTATCTTCCGTCTTCACAGGCAACGTGTCAAGAATATTCACATTCAAATGAATAGAAACGTCTGGACAGGCTGTAGTTCATCCTCCAGACCTGTAGGTGGAGCTGAGCTCCTCCCAAGAACTGAGAGGAAGCGACAGAGGAGTTTCCTGTCTGCTGAGGAAATAGAACCATCCACAATGACATTTGCGACGAATAAGTGAGCGAAAATGATGCTGATCTCGTAGTTACTATGGTAAAACAAAACAAAAATGCTGACGGAAGAAAACGATGGTGATGTGTTGTAGTTACTACGGTAACTAGATCCACTGTCGGCCGCTGTCACTTGAAGAAAACAAAGAAAAACGCAGAGAAACAGAAAAAAATGATACATGGCAGAGGCATGATACATAGCACTCACAATTCACGAAAGAAGAAACTCACAACTTTAAACCGAACAGCGTCACTATCATGGACGTCGTTGGGGCTGAAGAGGTCAGAGGTCGGGTGGTGTGGCCATGACACCTCGACATAGAAAGTCTGAGGATTCACCGTCCAGACGTGAAGACGAGGGCAGAGAATTAGAACGTTCTCACTTTGAGACCAGGTTTGAAAAAAAAAAACTGTTTGCAGGATCCACGTGGACGATGGTACAGAACGATGGAGAACGTATTTACACGACAAAGCGTCTCCGTGGTGACGTGACCTCAGTCTTCCAATAAACCAGTAATGATGGGATTGTCTTCCATCTACAGGAGTTCCAGATGTCGTTCGGCGATAAATGCGGATTCTCTCCCATGTTCAGCCCCTCGTCCTGCCAGGGCCTGACCCACTGAGGGACGGACGACACCCTGAGCGTTCCTCACGTGGTGAAAGAACCTGTTGATTTTGGAGGTTTCTGCAGTGTTGTGCCCTTCCCTGTTCTGCATTTGAATTACATGTCTGCGTCATTTGTTAGAATTTTTCAGAGTTCAGCTTTGTTCTGAATTCCTCGTATGTACAGAATGTTTTCCTGAGAGGTGTTCAAGTTTACGCGTTGAACTCCAGGATGTTTGTCTCGTCTCGTTCCCTTGCTGATTTATTACAGCAAGTTCCGGTGAAATGTAGAGGAGAGTAATGTTTTACTGAAAAGTGGCTTTATTTGTTTGTTCTTGTATCATTTTACTGTACATACAACAGTCAACCACAAATAATAAATAGTATTTAAAGTCATGTATATTTGATAGTTACAGCACCGGTAGTACACAGTGGATGTGGTCATTGCAGATTTGGAGTTAAAAACAAAACAAAACAAAAACAAAAAAGGAGAAAAAAATGCTCCTAAGATTATTACATTTTATTTTACAAAGTCTGATATCTCCATCCACAAGTTTCAGTTTTTGTTGTTTTTATTCTCACATCTAGAGAATCAACTTCACATGTATTTAAAAAAACAAAAACAGCTTGAAAAAATACTATCAAAAGTTTTAATTTGGTTGGATTCATGTACACAATTTCTGGGCACCTGGTTTTTGTCTCCGATTCCCTTCACAAGCGCATACACACACGTACTCCATCACCCCCGGCGTCATTCGGCGTGTACGCGACTGACCCTAACGGCCAAACGTGTTCGCTTACTCCAGAGATCGTCCCGGTTGTTTTCAGTAAGTAGTTGGGGCACGAAAACAACATGTTCAAAGGTTTGTACGCAAAGGCTCGTCCGGTTGTTTGTCAGTCAAGTCTTCTCAGGGGATATTTCAGTTGTTCCCGTGCTCTTTTCTGTGCCTCTGTCCTCTGTTTATGGTCACCTTGACTTTTTTTTTTTGATCTCTCGTTCATTCTCTTATTTGTGTCTCTTGTTTGATGATCACACCTGTCGATGTAACTCCTCCCATCTTAAACTTATTTAAATAAAGAGGATATTTTCTGATCCCGCCTCCTTCCTTCCTTCCTTCCTTCCTTCCTTCATCTTTCGCCCTGTTTTTTTTTTTTTTTTTAATGGTTTTTGGGGTTGGATGATTTTCCGGCTGCAGACGCTCCCTGGCAGGCTGATGTGTCACAGATCCCAGGAGGTCCATGGTGCCCCGTCCTACCTACCCTGCCTGGCTCCCCGGGCTCACCTGGATCTCCTGGAGATCCATCGCGTCCGTCTTTGACAATCCCAGCTACCCCTGGTAGACCTGTGGACAGCATGTGGGGAATGAGGACAAATATCTGGAGCCATGATAGATTTTTGTGAATATGTAAAATAATAAATTTCACTTTTCATAATGTGTTGTTATTCTTCATATTATTCACTTCCATATGATTATTTCACTTGTTTCATTTTTACTTTAGTTTCACATCTTTAAGATAAAATACTTCCTACCACATTATATCTATATGTGTAAAAAAAAAAGACTCAATTCCATTTCAAGCATTCATCTGCACACCCTGAACCTCGTGCACACAACTGGAATGAGTCCGTTATTAATGAAATATTCCATTTGATGAAATGACATGAACTGTAAGTCTGAAATTTTAAAAAGTAGCAACTATGTAACTTAACTATTCTAACTATAATTAAACGTATCTATTTTATACGTCATCACCCTCTGAAATAACTAAATCATGACAAACTGACTCAAGCAAGAAAACGTTTAAAATATGATTTAGGCTATTGTTTTAGATCTGTAACTTCCAGGGATTCATGAAGTTTTGTCTTTCACATGTTCCACACACCTTGGTATCCTTGATCTCCAGTGGG
>CAAKHB010007979.1:32511-42516 GCA_901007665.1 Aeoliscus strigatus | reverse complement strand
TTTTTTTTTTTTTTTTTTTTTTTTTTTTTTTTTTTTGGTTTGTTTTGTTTTTAACTCTGCATGAGCGAACATGTCGGGATGAGATGGTGAATATGACAGAGTACAAACGGATTGTGAATAACTTCACTGACGCAGGCACCAGTCTGCCTGACAGAGCACACTGGCAGTGAGTCAAGTCAAGTCAATTCTATTTGGATTGCCCCAGAATCACAAATGAATGACTGATGTCTCTAAGTGGTGAATCGTGTTTGCTCGTGCGCCGTAAGAGCCCCCTCGCCAAGTGTTTATTTTCACACGTTGGGATTGTTGCGTTTGTCCCATGATGGCACTTGCTCGTCTGATCATATATTCAAGAAACACGAGTCGCACTCTGGGCTTCTCATAAATCTTTAAATGTCACACTTGCTGCAGCACACATTTTGACAACATACAAGAGCCCTCTGTTTCTCCTGTTCTGAATTCTTCGAAGCCTTCCAGAGTATGAGTATTAGTCCAAGTTGTGTCACACTTCATGTAGAACATGTCCGCCGACGGTAGAAACGTTTGTTAACCAAAGATGTGATTAATTAGTTGAAATGAACCGAAAGATCGGAGGCAGAATTTTCAAAACGTTCCATCGTCTTATTACCCAGCAGCCTTGCAGCACCTTGAGCTTGAAGGTGCTTTGTTATAAATGAATAAAAAACCAAAAGTGACGAGTGGAGGTGACGAGAAAAGAGACAAAAAGGAACGTCAACCGGTGATGTTCCAGAAAACATCCACGCGAGAACATAATGACAGACAACGATTCCCAGCAGGTGCTGATGAGCTTCTCTCAAAGTGCATTAAAGACGAAGAGTAAGTGGCAGAAAATCAACATTCAGGGACGGATATTTTAATTTCCACCTTGAGAAGGACAAACAGAAAAGGAGAGAAAAAAAAATCCGAAACTTGGACTTGTTGGACTTATTACTGCTTTTTATTCTTATTTTACTTAATTTAGATGTACACACCTATATACATATATTTATTCTATTTAATAGCCTCCCCTTATTTGTATCCATTGAACATTTGAGCGGATGATTTTGTTTTGTTTTTACATCATTTCTATTCCTTCTCTTGCTTGTCTGAAGCTGTTGGAATGAAGGAAGTTCCCGGGGGGGGGGATGAAGTCCTTCTGATTCTGACTCCTGCTCTCAGAGCTCCACGTGGAGTTACTATGGACAACTATTGTTGTGTACTTATGGGGCTCTCTGAAAACGAAATGTGTTTTATTTGTTGACTCAGTTCTGCAACTGCATCAAAACTGCTGAATGGGAAAAAAAAAAAGAAAAGAAAAAAAGATCCCCTCTGCTGTTTTTGTTGGTTCTGAACTTACAAGCACACAGTTGATTTATCATATACACGTCACTGACAATACCGTTTGTCAGAGGGAAATTATCCATATCGGCAGCAAAGTTTATAAAAAAGCAATCAATGTGAAACTTGTTTTCCCATCCCGTCTTATTTTTAATTTCCACTTCACAGGATAAAGCTCCAATGTGTTAAAAAAAACAACCAAAAAAAACACTACACGATCTGAAGTATGGACGATCTTCATGATGTCTTTGTAAATGTCTTTTTTTTGTGTGAATATGCATATGCTGTCCCCACTGATTTCCAACAAATTATCATTTTTACACAAATCATCATTTTGCACAGATTGAGCAAATGAGCGCATTATTCAGTGACCTTTTGCATTAACCTTCTTATCAAACATGAACACAGAGACTGTAAGAAGAAACACTATTCCTTGAAACATTGGTTCATCTCTCATAAAGGTGATACTTTTGCTCAGGGACAATACGGCTGCATCAGTTATGAGAGTATAAACATTGAAATAAGATAAATCTTACAGCCTACTACGTTAAACTTGATGAGAAATCACTGAAACATCAAAAACAGCCTCCTGCATCAGAGCATCAGCGCCGCAACGTGATGTACGGGACATGTTTCTATGGCGACGTCGTATTGTTTGCAGTAAACACGTTAAAATATAAAATATTGGATTCTTGTATATTGCTTAGTATTGTTTTCTGTAACTACTCTAGCAGAGGTAGCAGCTTTCGTTGTCGAGGTCTACGTCACATCCAGTGGTACATTCCGTGTCGGTAGACGGCAGCCGTCTGCCATTGTTTTTCTCTTAGCCAAGTTTAACCGTCCTCCTCCCGTCCACTAAAACATCATGCGGTTTGACGTCTGCCGTCTCTCAGTTGTGCCTTTTTCGAGCCTATTCATTGTGTCGCTGTGCAGCAGTGAAGACCTTTCCGATGACACTCTCATTGTCTTCAGCCTCCAATCCTGCAAAGTTCTTTTCGATATACAAAAACAAAAAGAAGAAGAAAAAGAAGAGAGGATATCACATTAACACAACGCCCTTTGAGAAGCGCAGTTGCTGTTAAATTGGGATTAGTTATTTTGATAATGCTCCATTAAAACACCCCAGCTCTGCACTGAGGAGACAAATCATGCATTCTGTCAAATACGCACAGAAAAGGGCCGCTGTTGTTTTGAGCTTCAGAACATTAAAAGATTCATTTTTGTCTCGTCTTATCGCTCTGACTAATTTCAACCCAGCGCCGGAGCTGCTTGTAGAACTGCTGACAACCCAACGTGCCTTTGTTTGTTTGTCTCCATCCATCCCAGGTAGTGCCCCCCCCCTTTCTCTTTTTCTTTAAACTCCAAACACCTCACGCTCGTTTTGTGTTTTATCAAAAAGATGAAACGAAATTGAATCCAGACGATCCGTGAGGCTCCATGAGCAAACTCCATGCTGGGTGCCAAACACATTCAAACAAACAAGATGTCATGTTGTTTTTACTGTACAAGTGAAATGAAACAGCTCTTGCAGAAGTGGAAAACAGTATATGTATCTGCTTACACACAGACCTCACAGCGGAGACAGTGGTAATTGTCGGTGTGCTCTTCGATTTGCCTCATTGCAGAGGTCTTGGTCTGACGTGATGGATGGGATGTTGAGCTCCTCCGAGCACTGACGGCGTCAACATTTACAGCCTGTGATGGACGTATGTACTGTGGCTCAGGATGCTCAGAAGGTTTGGGAGGCTCGTGAAGACGTTCAGGAGGTTCAGGAGGCAAAGGCAGCTCAGGAGGTTCGGCAGTTTCGGGACTTTTCCAAGGTTTGGGGCTTTGGGAGCCTCAGAAGGTTCAGGAGTCCCAGGAGGTTTTGGAGTTTTCAGAAGGTTCAGCAAGTTCAGGTTTGGGACTCTCAGGAGGTTTTTGGGTGTTTGTCTAATGACATAAGTAGTGAAAACAGAGCATGAACGATGAGCAGCTGACGTCTGAGGTGAAGAATGAATACATAATATTTAGCTTCTGTGTTTTAATCAAGAAAATTGCTTTTTTTATCATATTATCATATCTCACAGAAAAAGGAGGTTGGCTATTTAAATGTTGATCTTATCTGCTTTGTATCTGTCTGGACATCATATGAGAGAGGTTCTTTAATCTCCAAGGAGAAAGTCTCTCCATCAGGTCAAACGTTCCTTTGGCTTTTGTTTCACAAGTAGTGCAGCATCACTCATTCACCTGTGTTCAGCCAGACAGGTGACGTGTCCCGAGTTTTGCCTTATTTTCCCACTTCCTCGATCTCGTCAATCATCCGCCAGTCACATTTTCAGCTCCATGGAACACTGCCAGAAATATATACGCACTACCGTCGAAAAGTTTGGGCTCAGTTTTACATCTTCTCTAATCAACAGTTTTCATCATAATTGCACAAAGGTTTTCTAATCCCCATTCACCTTTTAACATGATTAGCTAACAGAATATATATATATATATATACATTTTGTTAGCTAATGTGTGTGTATATATATATATATATACATTTGGAGTGTGTACACTGCAGGAATACTCCACTAAACCAGGAACTAGGAAATTAAAAACATTGTTTGACTCATAAAATCTCACTTTTCATTGTAACAGAATATGAATGATTCATCCAGCCACACAGGAGGATCACAGCTGTGCTGGTTAACACGGCATCAACAGCTCATAACTTCCACTTCATACGCTGGGAGTTGCAGAGAGAATTTATTACTTCCTTTGTTTATTTGCTGCTGGCCTTGCACCGAAGTTAACCCACCACCTCCGTCTCAAAGTCTCGCTGCGGTGGGACGAGAAACCAACAATAACGTGTGAGTCCGAGCAGGAAAATAGACTGATTGGTTTTCGTCCATTCATAAAATATTTCCTCGGCTTTGAAGTTTCCTAGCGATGGTGTGCGCCGAACATTTGGAGCGGAAGGTGGTTGTAGATACCTAAGAGGCTAAAAGGAAAAAGAAAAAAAGCTCTGCCGAGTGCTCCGTCTGTGGAAGTATTGGACATAAATGGGAATTGCTGAGATACAGTGTACTCGGTGGTTGAACTGCACAGTGACTGCGTGTGTGTGTGTGTGTGTGTGTGTGTGTGTGAGAGAGAGAGACCTTGTGCACTCGTAGCAGCCTCAGACTCATAAATCAATGTCGTGTTTTATTTAAAGACATGGCCGGCTCTCTTTCAGTGAAGCCCTCTATCTCCCCTGGTGAAGACAGCACACATGAACAACACCGACCGCAGCTTTTCTTATCATTCCAATCATCACCTGAGCCCCTACAATTTCCTTTTTTCCCCTCCTCCTCTCTCTTCATTCTCTCACTCCTCTGGTTTCATTTCCAACACGGTATCCCGTTCCTCTTCTTCTTCTTCTTTTTTTTTTTTTTTACCTTTCGGCTGTGACATTTCCTCACTCTTTTATGATGAATTCATAAAATCACGCCAACGATAGGACACACGGTGTTTTGTGGAAACTCATTACAGAGTATCTGTCTGTGCCTGTCTGTCTCTCTCTCTCTCTCTCTCTCTCACACAGACACATTTTCTTTCCAACTGAACACAAATGCAACAGAGGCGGCACACTGATGTGAACCGTTTGGCTGTGAGCTCTCTGTGGAGTGTTCTGATAAGGCTATCACCGCCGAGCTGACTGATACCCTCGGCGAAGCTGCCGTCGTTTTTTTTTTTTTTCCCCACATCACTCACGCAGACTTTGCCCTAAACTTTCAAACTAATGTGCACGATTTTTCACATATCGTGAGAAACCACCTCTCAGGTGCTGGGTGCTTTAACATTTTTGTGGCGTGGTGTTACTCTTCCATCCCTTCCCATGATGTGGGCTTGTCTTCACGTTGAAAGGACACATCAACTTTTCAACAACGTCACACGTTCACAAACACATTCACATTCTGCTGACATCATTCCAACGTATCTGACCCTTGCGACCCGTTTTTAACATTCACCACAACCCTTCCAGGTTTGTCTGTACCGACTTTATTACCGTGCTGTCTGGTCTGATGAGTAAACCCGTCTACATCCAATATAACCCGAAGGCTGAGTTTCCATTACCGACATACCACTAACTCAAAACTGCACGCAGCTCACCGAGGCACTTCTCTGCTCCACTCTCACTTCTATGGGAGCAGACGCCGATAAGACCCCGTGGCTCCAGGTGAGCTTACCAACAGCACTGTGCATCATCAGAGGCCGGCAACATATCATAAAAATAACTATGCAGAAGTTGCACACTGTGATGTACCTCACACTTCATGCTCTACTTTGGATTTAGATTTCCACCCAGTCTAACAACTAATTTTGTTTGTAATCTGCTCTTTGCAGGGATGTGTGTGTGTGTGTGTGTGTGTGTGTGTGTGTGTGTTTTTCCTTCACATAAACAGGTCATGGTGCAGGGCTGCAGCACTGGAGACAAGACTTCCAGTCCGTAAACATCATGTGCTAAGTCCTCATTCAGTTGGCGAGGGCAGAGTTTACCCACACAGGGCAGAGAAAAGAAGAAAGATTTCCAGTTTGCCAGAGAAAATGAATGAATAAAGGTTCAACGATGTACTTATCGCACCAGCAGCAACAAGCAAACAGCTTCTATCTGTAGACGACCGCGGTGCATTCCGTTTTTTCATGGATGAAAAAGGGGATAGACAACTCAGAAAGGACGGATACAACAGCATCCACCAAACAGAGGCCAAACATCTGACACACACACACACACACACACACCACATTCTGACGCTCTCACCAAAGTGTTTGATTTGTCGTCAATGAGAATGTCGTTCCGGGTGTAGTTGTATGTGGAGTACCACGGAATGTTGTTATTTACCAACTACCTAGCGACCATGTTGTGGTGCAATCAGAAGACAAACAACTCCATTTCCTCACCATACTTCACCTTTGCTCACCAGTGTTCCAAGTTCAAGATGTTCATCCATGCATATATGTAGCTGTACGACAATGGTCTTACAACCGCTTCCGTTAACAGCTGTGTGTGCTGCCTCTCTCACACTTCCTCCCCACTGTTGACCTGCATCACACACCCCCACCCCTCTAGAAACTCCTAACAAAAGCGACAACCACGAAAAAATAAACCCCTTCTTAGAAACAAACTCTCCCTGCTAGTCCTACTGTTCATGGGCTTTGTGACTCTCTCTCTCTCTCTCTCTCTCTCTCTCCTCTCTCCTCTCTCTCTCCCTCTCACCCCACTCCCTCTCTCTCTCTCCCTCTCTCTCTCTGTCTTTCATTTCCATCCTATAAATGTCAGTTTGAACACTGCAGGTAGAAATCACATTGTGATTATGATCCATTATTAACGTTTCTGTGTCTGGGCTGTGAGTCATGTGCTCTTTGTTGTATCCTAAAACAAAATGACAGACCAGAGTTTCATTGGGAAAAAGGTGGAACATGTACTTTAGCCTCCAACTGTGATTCGCCGCGACTGCACATCAAACTGTAAATGTACTGAGAATGGAGATGCGACTGGGTAGGAGGGCCAACCTTTGTTCCTTCTGATGCAGTGATGAGTACACCGGCAGCATTCTGGAAAGAAATACAATCTAATATGCCGCTCTCTCCTTCTGAACTTTATCATGAAACTTAGAAGCAGATATTTTTTATTCACTTGTTACACACTTACTCAAAGAAAAAAGCACCAGATTAAACACACCCACCATAGACATGGTACATCTCAGAGGGTTACTCTCAATACGTTATTGTGTCAAATTATGCTCAAATACAGAAGAGTTCAGAGCTGCATGTTGGATTATTGATCATATGGGAACAGGAAGTTAATTTTCCTCCCCCCGTGATTGCCAAATGGAGTCTCAGACTATCTGTCTCACAACAAGTGACAAAGTCATGTTTTGAATGAATTTATTAGAGGCGGTCAAATGAATGGAGGGCAATGATATCGGGTGGAAATGAGGCTGATCGGAGGAGGTGTGAGCTCTACGAGGCGATTTTCTAAGTTTGTTCATGTGTCTTCAGTCGTGTCACCAGTAGACGATGTTCGACGCCTGAGTGTGTTTTGGGGGCAAAGTGAATCCACCCTTCAACCTCATTGGAGTCAATGTCACCACACCATAGTGGAACGGTTTTTATTCTCTCCCATCCTAAAGGTGTGCTGAGGAAAGTCATCGGTACTGTTGCTGTAATCTGATTTTGTGGATGTGAACAGAATAAAAACAAAGTCCCCACCGGAGTCTCTGAGTCAGAGCGCAGCTCCTCAATTGCCCATTCGAGCGGAAATACAGCTGTTCACATGATAACAGGCTGCTAATTGGACAGCGGTTATTAGGTCATTACAAGGTAAGAAAATCTGTGACACCCACCTGATGATGAGGAGTGTTTGGGCTGTCAGGAGGACGGCGGTCTTCTTATTCTTCTTTTTTTTTTTTTTACTGGGCAATTTCACGGTTGTATTCACTGCTCTGCTGTTTAAACTTTATGTACCAAGAAGACGTATATTTTTTTAATGAACGACTGAGCTGCATCTTCAAACATCATCAGGTCCTTGCATTTATTTGATCCAACTGTTGAACTTGTGTGTGTGTGTGTGTGTAACAGACTCCCTCTGTGTGATGGAATGAGGGTGTGTGGGGGTGTGTGTGTGGGGGGGTGTCCCGGTGCTCGGCCAGCAGGTGGCCACACAGCAGGTGAATCGACAGCTCACTCCAGACACAGGCGCATCGAGGCGGACGTCGGGGGCACGTCACATGACGTCGACTGACATTCTGCCAGATCATTGGTGCTCGGACTGAATGAGAGCATCCAAAGCACCCTGGGGGCTCGTTGCTGTTTTGATACGCGTGAGATCACACAGGCGTGAAGACACGTCAAAGTCCTTCAAACGCCGCAGCCGAGGTGTCACGCTGTTATTTTAGTGCTCTGCTGAGAGAATCGGCCAAGAAGCCGCGCTCCTCAGCGTGTGTGTGTGTGTGTGTGTGTGTGTGTGAAAACCACAGTGAAAATAACCTCAGTTTGGGTTCTATTTTCCTTCACGTTGAAGGAGATTATCCTACCGCTCTTAAATTTCAAGGCTTATTTCATTTTGTACATGGATCTGTTTAATACTTGGTCATACAACCTCACTGTGGAAATAATTGGTCAAATGTTTAATTAACAAGCCTAATACGAGTGTTACAGTTCAGTTGAGGTGAAGGAACATTCAAAAACTCCGTGCAGCTGGATGCTCACACCAATCCAGTTTGAAAGACAAAGCCGGCGAATTAGAGAGTTTGCATGGACGAGATAGTCATCAGAAGTAGCGCTGGTGGTTTGTGGGTTTATTTGTGTGGGTGTGATGAGATGGCAGGTGTTTCTGAACAAACTCAAACGACGTAAACAACACAGCGACGTGCAGAATCAGAGCTGGAGCCAGAACAGAACTACGTGGGATTAGAGACATTTTAAGGAAAGTCGGGGGGAAAGATTTCTATTCCCTCCCCCCTCCCCCACTGTCTGCTACAGATCATTAGGATTCCACCAATGAGCACAGCTCACATTAGATTTAAGTCGGACAAAGGCAAATTGATTTCTGAGGGTTTTTTGAAGCCAACTATTAGCGTTTGTTATTCCCGTGTCCTCTCTGAATAACTTCCACAAATGGGTCCAAGGTGCAGAAAAGAAATGACAAGGTCTGTCATGGATCTCAGCGAATGAACAAGAAACCAAGTGGCCTCGCCACGGCTGGGTGAAATACAGCCAGACACAGTGAAAGAGGGCAATTTTCCGCCTGTGCTGTGTGGAACAGAAAGTTCCGCCGCGGTTCCCGTTTTGTCATTTTTCTGTGACACCAGACACGAGAGCAAAGTGTCAGATGGAAATGACACCCGACGCCGCAGACGCAGGGGGGGTACATCTGGTCTATAATGGAGGAAGATTGAGCAGATGCCAAAGATGGCTGATTGGGAAACGAATGGCTTATGAGCAGAGACGTTTTCCTCTCCGGACTTCATCGCCTGCCCTCATCCACCATTTTATTATCGTGAGCAGTGTTTTTTTTCCTTCCTGCTTCTCCCCTCTGTCTGCCCGTCTCTCATCACCTCCTTCATATTCTGTCATTCATCTACTTTGTTCTTCACCTGCCATCTTCCAAGACAAAGACAAGGGTGAAGGTCACGTGGGATTTCCAGAGCATGAATATCTTAGAACGGGAGACCTTTGTAGAGTCTCAGCGGGGAGAGAAGCCTCTGGGTGTGCAGAGACTTGTAAAGAAGGACGTGTTCTTCCTGGAAAGAAACATTTATGGTCATCAAAGGCATTTCAGGGGAGTGTATGGTGATGATGAGGAGGTGGTATGGTGATGAGTTCAGGAGAAGAATCAGTGCTGGCTGATGATGATTGTACATCTACACGCTTGTTTCTTCGCCTTCCAACCGTGTCTGCAATCAAAAGGGAGGTCAGGGGCTGGAGTTGTCGGACGGAGGTCCAGTTGTAGCTGCTTCTTGTTCCGTTGGCACGAAAACGTTCCGTTTCCGACGACAGAGGACAATCTGGAGTTGGAGGGAGACGAGTACATCTGCGCCACTTTGGTTAATCTGAATAACTCTGGAGGTGAAATGTCACCAGATAAACAGACACGTTATTGATCAAACGTAGACAACACTGTCGAGTCCCTCGGTTTGTGTGTGTGTGTGTGTG